>CACRXK020007326.1:0-23095 GCA_902702795.2 Paramuricea clavata
GTGCCGTACTTGTGCCGACAAGAATAGTAATTTATTAGACTTATTATAGAAAGTTGATTCAGTTTGCGAGCGATTTAATATTAGTAGTAGAAGTTAATCTGATTGAAAAGAATCAGACAACTAGCTGTAACCGCGAAGCAGAGAGGCGGCGATTGTGATCAACGAGAAGACGTCGCCAGAGTTCAAAATCCGGTAAAAATACGCGTTGTTTTCTCAACAAATGATTTTGTATTAATAATCAGTAATGGAGATCTAGAAACCCAAACTAAACCCGAAACTAGTGAGGAAATTTTAGAATCATTAGATGCATCTTCGGTACGTGACAGTATTAATAAAGTTTATTTCGACACCCTGTACTTTTAAATATAGACAATATAGCCTACTCAATGTAATGCTTGTTTGTGAATTTTCACATGGTTTTTGTGTTCTACAAAATTGTAATTACATTGTTTACTCTATTTGCTTCAATAGTACACATTTGTTCAACAAGAAAGCCTGAGAATATAATATTGTAATACAATAATAATAAATGTAAACCGCTTCGGCAAATCGGCAATGTAAACAATGACGTCACCGGTGGATTTTTCCACCGGTGATATTTGGCGCGCTGCAAGTGACAAAAGTCCTTTCCACAGAGGAAACGAAGCGCGCCATAGAAGGGTCTGGAAAGGACTTTGGAAAGTCTAGTATCGAACGAACGACAGGGGAGGGTGTCAGGCATAATGGTCCGGGGGCCGCCGGCACCCTTTTCGCAAGATCTTATGATCGGTAATAACTACCACACACAAGTAATTAAGTTCCATATATAACTATATAAGTACGTTACAGTTTCCTGGTGTGGTAGTTCTTTCGCCTGGTGTGGTAGTTCTTTCGCGAACCTTTGAAATGAACGCATGCGCGATAACGTGAGACGTAGCGCATGCTTGGGCACCATCCAATCAGGACGCAAATTCAGTGAAAATATTTTAAGTATTAAAATATATATTATTCAGATGTATTTGCTTGTCGTAGGTTTATTAAAATTTAAAGAGTATGTCTAGTCAATACTATGAATCGACTGGAAAAGATGAAGGCGAAGTGAAATCTACACCGTCAATTAACCAAGAGCTCGCACCGCCGTTGGTTTCTACTGATACGAAAGGCACAAAGCTAATATATTTTTATATTTTGTACTGTTTTGTTTACTTTTTTGACGATAGTTGATGAGAAAATATTCTTGTCTAAAGCTTTCTTCAATAGTCAAAAGAGGATTTGTATTGATGAATCCTACATTTAATAATTATTAACTTCCTTCATCTGGATAAATATATAAAGTTTCTAAATCTTGCACATAGTGTAAGATAGTGTATATTCTTGCATACAGAATATACCTTCCAGGACTACACGACCAAAGATTTGTATTCACACACCTGCTATTTGAGAAAGTTTAAAGAAGCTAAAGGCTGCTCTTTCCAGTTATTAAGCGTACACACATGGAAAAATTTAAATCTTTCTAAATTTAGTCTCAACAAATACACTTCAAAACATTCACAGAACTGAAAGTTTCATTGAATTATTTCATACGAAACTTTTGAATAAAACGTATGGGAAAAGTTGGAAGCAGCCCTTATAGTACAATCAAAATAGAAAATAAGTCAGAAAAAATTAGTAAAAAGCCAAAAATTGGCGTATGCACTCTCTTCAGAAACCTTAATTGTCCTTGATAACATACTAAAAGTCCTCATGTATCCTCTTGGAGCTTTCTCCATTATGACAAGTTTTTTGTTCGATTTCCCTATTGAACTCCTATATTGTTAAAAAAGTGAAATTTCAGATTCATTTATACGATAAAAATAAGTTACATCATTAGAAAACTTACAAAAAACTACATACAAGACATTTAAACGGCTACCTTGATTTTGCAAGTTATTCTCGAGTTATGAGCTGTTGGAAACGTGTTGTCAGACTAGTACCCAGGATTTTTGCCAGATTTTGGCCTATTTTTCACAATTGGAACATCAATAACTCGAAAACCGCTTGCAAAATGTCTTATATGTAGTTTTTATGAGCTTTCTAGTGATGCGAGTCATTTTTGTTATGAGTGAACTTGAAATTTCATGTTTTTTAACAATATGGGAGTAATAGGGAAATCGAACAAAAAACTTGTCATAATGGAAAAAGCTCCAAGAGGATACATGGGGACTTTTAGTATATTGTTCAGGATAGTTAAATGATTGCATCTAACAATTTTTAGCTTTTTACTATTTTTTTCCAATCTTGGCCTTAAAATGAGCTAAAATTACTGAACTATTAGACAGAAAAACTAAACTAAAGCACTCCAAGTGTCCCAAATCTAGCCCGCGTATAGCAGGCAGTTTTAAGGACTGGGGTTGAGGCACGGGCCTTGCCTCCCTAACCACAACCCCTTAATTAAAACCGCTACCTAAGTCCTACAGCTGTCAATTACAGCGATTAGCCGTATTCTTGGTTTTCACTACAGCATTATGGAGTGAATCTGACGGGGGGTCAACCTCAAATGTATTGATGTTTATGATGTACTATTTGCCACCAAACACAAGGCTATAATACATAAAACAAACAATCGTCTCACTCTGATAACTGTGTTTTGTTTTAGAGTTGACCCCCGTCACTTTTGTGACGTCATATGAAAACCCAATAATCCGCTGGATTATAAAATGAAAAACCAAAGCGCTACATTTATAGAAATCATGAAATAACTTCAATATATATTTTAAAGACTTGTTTACAGTATTTACAGTCATAATCTAGTGTACGCCCGCGAACGCTCATGGATGTGACAACGTACGTAGGAAATTTGGATTTAAGTCACGATTCATGGTCACGAGTGCATAATCTCACAATGTGTCCGGCCACAGTCATTGTATACGACGTCCATATTGGAAGCAGACACAATCTTAGACAAAACCATTCGGACAGTCACATTAAAAAACATCAAAACTATATAAAACATTGTTATACAATATTGATGGGCACGAAATTTGTATTTGAGTTTACGAACATCAAGCAACACTACACGGGGGCTTCGTAGCTTGAAAATATGTGTAAAGCTGGTTTTCCACTATAGCGAAATATTTCGCGCGAAGCGACTATTTGCTTTTGTCCTTGAACTTTCCGCTGGAACCATTTGGAACTAATTAGTTTTAGACAAAAGAATATTCGCGCGAAAAAAATCGCTAGAGGAAAACAGGCTTGAAGTTGATGGCCCGCCTCTATTTATATGATGGTGTCCGCACGAGTTGTGTCTAAGATTGTAGACAGTGTTGCAGTCCGGGTTTTTCTCAACATCTTGTCTGTTCTCATTTAATGCAAGTAATGTAACAAGCATGAAGGTAATCAACGTCTCCTGCCAGCCTTCGCAGGCAACTCTAGCTTGGCACTTCATTCATCCGTGTTCCACCACTTCATAAATACATAACCTGTCAGCTCTTTATACCAGGACATGCACGTACCCAGAACAAATCCTGGATTTCACTCAAACCACCTGAGATATGTTTTCTCACTTTACAAATATAAACTGGCAGCGAAAACTATATCTCTCTTGATCTTTGTGATGCCTATCAACAGATTTAAAAAATATGTAAAAAACAATGTTTTGAATATCTACGTGGATGGGATTCAGTTTTAGCTTATGAGAATGCTAATACAGTACAGTATACTTGCACAACAAAACTAAACAGAACAAATGACAGGCATGTGCCACCACTACTCTGGTTAACCATGCATACAGTTCTTGGATGTACTTTAGTATTCTATACTGATAGGAGGAAATTTAACCAGTGGAATTTGGTCGTGAAAGGTTCTAAATTTACTGTTTCACAACATAATTTGAAAATGCAAAGCTTACAAAGTAAAGAACTCACCTTCGGCAAATTTATTTTCAAGTTCAGTATTTCCAATGGCTTTAGCGGCCTGACACATCTGTCTGAGAAGTTCTTCTAAACGCCGCATACATCTGATTACACTACCTGGAGAGGAAAAAACGTGGTTTACATCATGATACACCATCGATAATTACAACATGAAAACGTTCCCGGGCTGGGAGCCTTGTTCTCGTGAATTAAGGCTATTCGCTCGAGAGGGGGGAAGGGGGGGATTGCCCCGGGCCCCCAGGTTCTGGGGGCCCCTAGAAAGTTTTTGTTGGGTGAAATATTTCCGCGCAAAGGGCAAGATATTATTTGGGGTTTTTTGGGCCAAGTACCGAAATTTGGTATGAAAAATTGAGGTAAAGTCGCTGGAAATCAATTACAACGTACTTGTCCGGAAAATTTTTTACCTAAAAAGTTGTCGACGGGGTAGGGGAGGTTGTTGTTGTCCGAAAAATTTTTTTTCCGGAAAAATTTTGAAATAGAGGCCCCTAAAAAAATTTGCCCCGGGTCACGATTCGTGACAACGAGGAATCGTGACAAGGAAGGATTTGTGACGTAATAGGGCGTAATGTATGTTTCTACATGCACATTAAAAGAACAAAGAATCAGCAGTATAGACGAATGTTAAATAATTTAATCCACGCGCATGAATATAGCATGTATTCTAATTGACGTCACAAGTGTAGTTTGTCCGAATATTCCCACAATTCTTGCGGGCTTAACAATAGAATATAGTTCATTTGCATTAATTTGAAAGTCAATTTCGGTTTGTTTGTCTACGCTGTTGAATCAATCACTCACTATTATTAAAAAGTTGCGAAAATCGAATTTTAACAAATGGGGAAAAACTATTAAACTAATAGACCTTATATATGCATAATGACGTAGCAAGGCTTGATGCCCGCGAGGAATGCTGGTCTTAGTAGTCATAGCACGGGAAAATTTCTATAGTGGCCATTTTGAATTGTTTAACAGCATTCCTCGCGGACATCAAGCCTTGTGACGTCATTATGCATAAGGTCTATTATGCATGGGAGCAATTTAACAAATTCTTAAAAACGGACTATAGAATTGAGGAATTCAAACCACACATACTACTACTGACCAAAAATAAATATATCACTCAAAGGAATGATGAAATGAACATTATCCCATACCTTCAAACACGTCGGTCATTTTGCAAATTTGTGAGAATGTAGCACCTTTACTCCAAGAATAGACAACATCCATTAATTGTGGTTTAAACGATTCAACATAATCTTCAATATCGACATCAAGTTTGGCTTCTTGAGAAACCTTGCCAATCCTTCGAGCTGTTTCTTGCAGCTGTCGTAGTGGTCCTGCTAATTCTTCTATCATTTTTGGCATCTCTGAACTCTAAAAACAATGAATTACCAATCAATTACAAACACGTTCAATTTCAATTCAATTCACTTCCCACTTCATTCAGTATTTACATTGATTATTGTAATAAAAATTAGGTATATTTATGTATGTCAAATTGAAAGCAAAGGGAGCGGCGAGAAGATCTCAGGAAGTCAAAGACTTGTATTAAGAGGCCATCTCATTGTTATTCAGAACAAAGTTTTTTTCAAAAATTTTAAGGCAAAAAGTTTTTTGTTTTGTTGTTTATAATTGAAGCTCCTATTGACATGTACATGCACTAATTGTTTTCAATCCGATATTTTTTCAATTTTCTGTTGAAAAAAGAAGTGATATTTATTCCTTAATATTCCTATTTATTCCTTTATTCCTTAAGGTTTTTTCGAGATTCACGCACCGAGAAGGTAGCAGCTCTCTCGAGGAGGGTTCGGGAAATGTTCAGTGAAACAACCTGTCAAACTTATTTTCAACACAGGAAAGAACTTAAGGGAACGATCTAACAAAATGTGCTCTCAGTGTACAAGAGAAAATCCAAGAGAAAACTGCAGTCGTACAAATAAGACAATAACGTCTCGTAATGATGTAGAAGAAAACCAAGTCCGAACGGCTTTATAAGTCAACACCGCGACAATCAAATTTTAAAGTATAACTATACCTTTTCTTGAAAAACAAAACAACTCAACAACGCGGGACATTGCTCCACAGTTAAATCATTAAAAACACCATTGAAGATCATTTCAGTCAACACCAGTTCATCAGCACTGAAGAAAAAACAGCGACATTGTTAAAATATCTTACAATTTCAAAGGAGAAAGAATTAATTTTGTGTTTCTAACAAAGTAAGCCACTGGTTGGAGATCCGAGTTGAGCTTGCATCTTGCATTTAACATTTTTTTTTCATTCACTGTTTGATACTGTAAGTCGAGTGAACGTTAGATGGTCATACAGTATAAATTATATTTCACTGCATTACACTTAGTTGTATCTCCTTTCATTTAGATTATCGCTAAAAATTTACAGTTTTAACATGGGTCACACAAAAAGTCGTTTAGGTTCAAGTTTCTCCGCAAAACGTCAAAAGATATAGGTTATGTAATTCGTGCAAAATACTAAAATAAATATGTCTGCATGTGCTCTAGTGTCGCGATCTTTTCTAATTATGTTGAAACAAGATTCGACCACCGAATCTAAAATCATGTTCAAAATGTTCAAAATCGAACAGTTGTTAGATAAAACTGGGGATTCACGTGATGCAGTCAGGGATGGATTTACTGGGGGGTGCGCCCCCCTAGCACTGACCAGAGGGAGTGCAGGGGGGTGCTATTTTTCATGATAAAGCAAAAACTTATTAGAGAATAAATGAGATACAGTAATTTAAGTAATAACATGATGATAAGCGAACTGTGAACAACAATTACAATTCAAATACAGTAGTCAAGCAAGACTTTGCAGTAGTGAAGCAAGTTGATGAGCGGGCGGCACACATGACCGACAGAACTCGGCACCAGAGCTGGCAGGCTTGCAGATCATGCTGGATCCATCCCTAGATGCAGTGATGTTCAATCTTGATTAGCATGCAACCAAATCATTCTATGCTCAAACCTACCTGCTTATTTCACATGCCACTCTTCCCTTGAGTTCTATAACATCCGCCGCTGTTGAGTAACCAAGTCTGAAATCAAACATAAAATAGATGAAGGAAATGTACACAGCCACTATTTTGAAGCTTTCATCAATGGCATGTATAGGTACAGTAGCAATGCATGCGGTTCAATTCATTTAAATGTCGTTCTCTTATCAATTCAGTCTCAGTCATATGTGACAAGAGTGCTTCCAGGTTTACTCTCCCAAACGTCGCAGGTTTTCTACGGATACTCTGGCATACTTTCTTGCAATAACACTGGATTAGATAAGAAGACTCTTATGCTTCCTCCAGCAGCAACTATATGATAGATAGATTGTTTGTTTAGATAGATTGTTTGTTTAATAAGATTAACACATAGCAGCCAAGAGGCTGAATTGCGTGCTAAATTTTACAAGAGAAATGATTAAATTAGTTATTCTATATTTACAGAAGTTTAAAATTACATTACAATTTATAATTCTATATTACAGAAGTTTAAAGTTACATTACAAATTAGCTATGAAACTAGTAAATTTCTAAAAAAATGTTAGCCAGTCTAAAACTGAATATCAGAATCGATTGTCAGTTAATATTATTGATATGCCTTGCAGATGAAGGGAAAAAACTGTTTCTAAATCTGTTCGTTTTGGTCTGAGGAACAACAAAAGACCTTGAGTGTCTAAGGTCGTAATTTGGAAAGTATCTAGATGGTACATGATTATGCATATTAGCTACTGGTGTTGTGGTGATTTCATTAAACAGTTTCTCGCATGCATCCACACGCCTGTCACTTAATGGTTTGATGCCCGATTTTTGTAAACAATCCGCATAACCTGTCAGTGGATAGATGATTGATAAAACACGCTTTTGAACCCGTTCCAGGGCATTGGATAAGTAGGAAGGAAGGGCGAAGTGGAAAACTTGACAGCTGAATTCCATGACTGGTCTGACGCAGGTAGTGTAAAAATTTATTATGTCAGCTTCAGGTACATGAGCACGTTTCAACTGAATAATAAAATAAATCCGTTTGTTCGCCTTCTTAACTAGGTTAGTTATGTGTTGGTTCCATTTTAGATCTTTAGAAATTGTCAAACCTAGGATTCTTGCGTGGTTCACTGTCTCGATTTGGCCTGAGATGATCTTAAGGCGCGGAAATTCTTTCTCAGGTTTTGTAAAACTGATAACAAGTTCCTTGCACTTGGAGGCATTTAATTGCATCTTGTTTTCTACAGACCAATTTTGAACACAATCGACTGTATCTTGAATTTTACTGGGTGTGTTGATGTAAATGATTTCAGATACCGTAGCATCATCGATGTATTTCCATCGCTCATGATGTGGGGGGCGTAGGTCATTTATCATTAGGATGAATAACCAAGGTCCCAATTTGGTTCCTTGAGGGACACCGGAAGGAATGTCAATCCATTCAGACATACAGTCTCTTGCAAGTTTCACCCGTTGTTGCCTGTTCATCAGAAAGTCAATTACCCACCGCTTAATGAAATTTGGCATTGGCAATTGGATGATTTTCGTGGCTAAGATCTTATGATCAATCAAGTCGAAGGCCTTCTTATAGTCGAAAAGAACCACTCTTACAGCGTTTCCAGTTCCATCTGTGGCTTGAGTCCACGCATGAACCATAGAAATTAAGGCTTTTGTAGCAGATGATCGAGGGATGCCACCAAATTGAAAAGGATCAATTGACGACAACACTGCTGGAGCGATATATTTTTCAACAACAAACTCTTCTGCAAGTTTAGACAGAACCGGAGTTAACGAAATAGGTCGGAGCTGTTTGCTTATGTCTTTAACAGGTTTCTCTTTCGGAATAGGTGTAATGTTAGCTTGTTTCCAGCATGAGGGCAGTCTTTTTTGCTTGTAGGACGAATTCAATAAGTCCGATACACAGGGAGCAAGGATTTCGGCATAATCACGAAGAATCCAATTGGGGATATCATCAGGGCCCGGAGCTTTATGCGGGTTCAAGCTTTTCAGTTTTTTCAAGACCGATGCAGTATTTGTCAAATTCATGTTTACATCTAACGGATAATCAGGAATCTCCTCAAACAAGGTATTCAAATCTGTAACATTTAAGGGATCATAAGTATTCATTGGTTCTATTAGGCTTTTGTTAATTAAATCTGCAAAACCTTTGTGTGTTAAATGTTCTGTATCTTCGACATGAAGTTGGTTAAGCAAACTGCCAGATACAGGTCTCATACCGGAGATACGTTTAACCTCTGTCCACCAAGATTTGGGGTTAGACTTTTTCAGATTAGCAACTTTTGAAGCAAAATAGTCTGCCCGGCAAGATTTTCTCATTCTATTCACTTTATTTCGGTAGAATTTGAAAAGAGTAGTGTTATTAGATGAAAACGCACGTTGTCGAAACTTGATCAGCTGTTTCAATTTTTCGGTTATCCATGGGTTGTCGTTGCGATGGAATTTAACGTGTTTCTCAGGCATAAGGATGTCATAACGTAATGGTCTAGTAAGGGATGGCCCCTCACTAGACCCTTATGTTTCCCTATATAGAGGCATGCAACATGCACTGACCAATAAGAATTGGCCTTGCTGGACCTCTAGGGAGAAGCTTATTTTAGTTTAGTTTAGTTTAGTTTACAAAAAATATTTTTCTGTACAAGTAATGTCCTACCGTCGTAAAACTCTTTTCCTGCATTTCAGTTCGTCCATTTGTAATACCGTTCTACATTTCTTAATTTCTTTCTTCGCTAGTTTTATATCATCATTGAACTACAAGAACGAGATTACAGTTAATACATTCGCCTCTTGACAAGGCAAAGTGACAGCTATTCCTATAAGACAAGCTGGATGAACGCAATACTTACTTTAAACTTCTTTTCACAAAGTTCATAAAGAGAGTCACGATCAGGATCTTTCTGCATAGGATGTGTGTACATTTTGTGTTCCAGTGCTTCAATTTTCTGAAAGAAAATGAAATAATGTCAATAATAACAAGCAGGAGCAAACAATGTTTTCAAGACAATTCTGAAAAAAAATCTACTTCGCAGAATCACGAGCTTAAACGCAGAAGTAACTATATTTTGTAGGTTACTGAATATAAACTCTGATGGTCTGTATCAGCGTAGCTAGTGATAATAACAACAGAAAACTGCGGATTGAGAGACTCAACGACCAGTAACTTCCTGACGAAAGGTTCAAAACGTCAAAGTTTTACTGCATGGTATTTTTTCAGATCACTCAGGGACGTCGCTATAAAACTCCCCCAATAATTCAAACGTTGGTCAAAGTTGGTCAAAATGGAACTGATATTTGCTTAAAATTGAAGGTAAAACTCGGAAAAATTTGGTAAAAGTTTGGGATAAAAGATGGTCGAAGTTGCCCAAAGTTATGAAATGGTTTGCAATTTTAACAATTGTAAAGCTTTTGTTATGCTTATGTTAGTCTGGAAATTTTTTTTGACCTCCCCCCCACCCCGTCGACAACATTTTTGGGAAAATTTGTACGACTTGGTTAAAATCCTAGGGAATGTTGGTCAAAACCCCCCCCCCCCCCCCCCCCCAATGTTGATGGCTTCGCGACATCCCTGAGATCACTGGGTAGCACTTTTTCCTGAACTGTCTTTTTTCCTGACTTGACAGTTTTCTCCTCTACGCATCGTTGTAAAAATCTTGGAGTGTGGGTGCAATGACGTAAACGTTGCTTTCAGTTCCTTGCCAATCTTTTCGCTACCGAATAACACCCAATATCTGTTCTTAAAACATACAGTGTCCAATGTACTGAATAATGTATTTACAACATCCTGGTGCAGTACCCTAACAATCGACTTTAATCCTTCATCTTTAATCCCCATATCATCAATAGGATCCAACAATGGCAAACCATCTTTAAATCTCTTCTTCACTTCCTAGAATTTACCAGAAACATTAAATGTTTTAGATTATATACGCCAATAGAATGTGAAGAATAACCAGGGATTTTATGTTTAAGTTAAGTTTAACATTGCACTACTTAAGGATTAAAAATCGCTTGCTTCTGTCTTAAAACCTATTTTCGTGCAAAATCTAACACAGAATACTCGCGTATAACACTGACATGCTATAGATGTCGATGAATCATTGTTAATTGCTATTTTGTATAGTCATAAAAAGACCATTGAGGTTTGGAATCGTATTGGATACATTGTGATAAAAGTAGCTTGTAATTGTATCCAAATGGAGTCGGGACACTTGCTGAAACATTAATTAGTTCTGAAAGTTTCAACTGTTAATCCAACCCAACGTTGACCTATCTGGATAGACACTTGGAAATAATATACGTATTCACACAACGCAGGATATCCATTACACATATACGACGAGTTGACAGATGCAGATCGGGCGAGTGCCACGAGGTTTACCGTCGGTTACTTTGTTTAGTATTAATTATGCTCTCCTTCCTCCACTCTAAGCTTTCAACTTATTTTTCCTCAACCTGGTCTACTTTATAGCCTGCATGTTATTTTCGAAAACGACGTACTATTTTCTAAAACTGATTTAGTTACTTGCCATCTTAAATCTTGAAGTTATCTTGCTGAAGAATGAAAGTAATGATACATTATAATTTGGTACAGAACTCAGTTGTGTTGCTATCTAATCAACATACACTTAGTTAATTTGGATGACTTTAAGACTCTCTAGACCGTCCCACAGCCGCCTACTTTTTCAACACAGCCAGTTCTGAAAGCCCTGCAGATGTGATCCCTGCTGGGGATAACAAGCATCACAACTACCGATGTTGATTTTAATTACGTAAAGATAGACCAATACACTCTTTCAGAAACACATTTTCCCTTGGCTTCGAGCCTCGCTTCATGAAAACAAGGGTCTACAACGACGTGCTCTCCTTGTGTATTGTTGTGATAACAAAACGAGGAGGGTACAAGTAGAATAGAAAGCAAAATAAGAAAGGATTAAACAATGTATATTAACCTGTATCGACTTTCCAACATTCTGTCTGGCATCAAGTGGTCTGAGATCTTTAGGAATATATAATCTTACAGTGCTCACAGCTTGAACTAACTGAAGAAGAACTGGAATCACCTAGGAACAAAATATCTCACATCAGGCATTACAACTGATTAATTTGTCACATACAATTGAAAGGTAGGTTGTTGTAGCTATGTGAATATTGCGATCACTCAATAAAGAGTATACATAGTTGATGAAAAGAATATCCCACGTTGTTGAATTGTACTCGAAATAAAGTCATCTTCTGTTAAAATAAATTTCGCTAACTGCAAAAAAACACATAACATGATTAACGACAGAAAATGTAGTATGCATGAGTCATTCTCGTGTCAAAATCCAATGTTCTGAAAATCCTAAGAGAATATAAGCTAATATTGTATAGCAGTATCGCTAAATTAATGGAAAAGGGGCAGAATATCTGACCTGCATCTCTCCTTTCTCTCCTGGTGGACAAGGATTGGGAATACTTCCAGTTGCTGTCTTGGTAGGTTTTGATGAACAGTTCACTAATACTTCCATTACGTACAATGATTCTTCAGACACACCCTGTTGAAGATAATATGATGAAAGGTATATTTCTACACTGCAATTTGTCAGATCGATTGCAGGTTTAGCTTCTGTTAATAATGAAAAATTTCAAGTAATGATGATATCATACGATGTTTACAACGTATGTTTCAAATATTTTTCATAAGCGGATCTGAAGTTGCACCAACTAATGGCGCTGTATAAACGTAGCTAAGTAAGGCCAAGGTTTACACTGTACCGCATTCGCTGGTCACGGCATCAGTTTTAACAGTCAATGAAATAGCCTAAACATTTATAATGGTAGTAACAAGCAGTTGTACGGACGTTATCGAAAGTGTAAACCTTTGTTGTTAAATGTTGCTCCTGGGCAGCAAACGAAGATGTCGTAACCAGCGAATCCGGTACAGTGTGAACGGGGTCTAAATGTAATTCACGAAAAAGATAGGGAAGGTTTGCAACGTTTGCAAATATTACGCGCAGTGTGAACATCGGTCGACTCTTCCAGAAAGTATTTTACCTTGCATGGCTATATAGAATTTCGTTTTCGTGTTTGAGACCTGATCTTGTTATTGCGAGAAATTTACAAAATGATACAGGTGTATAAAGTAAAACTTTACAAATACGTGCGTGTCAAAAGGCTCCAAAGTCAAGGTCTTATTCACGATTCAAGCGAAGCTCTATGGACTTCAGGGGGAAGTTATTCGAAAGCCGGTGAGCTTACAGGTAAACTACGTGAAGCGTTCCCCTTTTGACTTCCTAACTCATTTGGAATTTTCCTTATTAGCTTTGCAAGTTTGAAAAACTCTTTGAAAATGCCTTGAGGGAATTTGCAATGTTCCTATGGCTGTTGCAATATTCCAATGCAAGAAACTTAATCTACTTCCTGTTTTAATTTAATCACTTCCTGTTCTGTTTTGAGCGTTGTAATTGGTGGATTATTTGTATTAGCCAATAGACCTTTCCCCTTTTAAGTGAAATTTTGATCTAGATATGCCTGGACAAAAATTTCATCACAGCTTGAAAGAGCATCACAAAATTAGTAATATTCCGAAGTTTCGTTGCGAAATGTTGTAAAATGCGGATAATATAGCCTTGCGAAGTTTTCCGTTTTTCAGTCATTTTGCATTACAAACGGGAAATTGATAATCAGATGATCAAACTGATTATCAATTTCCCATTTGTAATACAAAATGACTGAAAAACGGCAAACTTCGCAAGGCTATATTATCCGCATTTTACAACATTTCGCAACGAACTTCTGAATATTACTAATTTTGTGATGCTCTTTCAAGCTGTGATGAAATTTCTGTCCAGACTTGTGTAGATCAAAATTTCACTTAAAAGGGGAAAGGTCTATTGCAACGCGCAGAACAGAACGGGAAGTTAGGAACTTGTACGAGGAAGTTAAGAACTTCTAACAGGAACTGAGGAAAATTTTATCGGCTTTTAGCAACATTGCAAATTCCCTCAAGGGATTTGCAAGGGAGTTTTTTAAATTGCAAAGGTAATGAGAAAAATTGCAATCAATTTAGAAACTCAAAAGAGGAACGCTTGACGTAGTTACATGTAATCCTGGGTTAACGAAGAACTTGCGAACTACTGTATCTATCCAACAGCTTGCTTATAAACTTGGAGAAATTTTTTTCAGAAATCATGTCTGGATATTCAATAGAAATTTTATTTAAAAAGTTTCGAAACAAATGAACATGCAGAAATGCAAACCGAAACAGCATGTTTAACCCAAGGTTAGCGCCAATCCAGCTCAACCAGCCCAAGGTGACATATTCTCCGTAAAGATAATTTGGTTACACATGCTGTATCCCTATATTTTCACTCAGTTATTTCTTCAAAATCAACTTACCTTCTGGTTTGCTTTCTTCTGAAAATTAATGACAACTCCCCAGTCAAAATCCATATCCTCGTGCTTCACCTAAAACGCAGAGAATATCTTATAGGAAATACTTTATATACCACCAAGCATGCGTGCATGATACACATGACGTACAAGTGATTTTACAAACAAAACTTTTTTAAATTAACTAAAAATTCATCATCTACACTTAGCGAAACTATAAGTTAAATATTATGTAATTAATAATGTAGCAGTCCTACATCTTCATTTTAACAAGAGAACCTGGTTGACTTGAGAATGAAATAAGTATACTTACATGGACAAGACGACCTGGTTGCATAAATGGTAGACAATGTTTTGGTTGATGTATAAATCCCTAAAAAAGAAACATTCAAGATAACATATAAACCAATATCTAAATTCTTAAATTATCAACACTTATATAAAGACTTGCACTTAAATTGACTTTACAATCACTCCGTGTTGGCACGAAATGTGCTGCTGGGTTGAGCAGAGAAAAAATGATCTATTTCTCAGCAATGTCTAAATTCGTACAAGAAGTTATAAATCTGAGGATGATTCTGATCAATGTGATTTGCAACATTTTCACCGTTATATATGAAATATTTTATCTTGGAGTACTACATATAGGAATAACGCTAACTGATTCAATATTATTCCGTAAAATATTCACGATATAATAAAGATATATACACCGAAGAATAAAGGTAGACAATAAACTCAGCCCCAGGCTTTGATGAGAAGTTTGAACAGTGACGTCATAACAATGGCCGAGTCAAACCCTAGTTATGCACAAACTTTTTAACTATGTGAAATTACATGCAGTTTGAACATTTTAATCACTTGGTATAGGCGGAAAATGACCCATTTTGTCTGGACGAACTTTATACAACGGTAAAGTATACAAGGTAAAATATCTTACCAACATATCTTCTCCAAGTTTTTTCAATTGTTGTCTTATTTTATAGAATGATGCAATGGATTCCTCATTTGGTATCACGACAGCATCTCGTTCAGCTTCCAGCTCTTTCAACTCTTGAAAATTACATTAACAGAAAACTTTATTTAATCACTTCGTATAAATAACCTCAACCTTGGTAGGCAATAACCTCACCCATTCGTCTAGCCGAAGATTAGCAAAGTAAAGATAGTTTGTCTGCCAATCTGCCAAACACAGCAAACAGATGGACCATCACTTAAAACAAACTATCTGCGTAATTCGTGAACACAGACGAATTTATGTGTATAGTTTAGCATGTTCCAGGAGGGGTCCAGTGGCGGAAATCTTGAGGGGGCGGCCGACGGAAAATTGATGAATTTTCGGAAATTTTGACCTAAAAGAGGGCTAAAAACAGTCTTTTCGAGTGCAAATGGGGGGTATGTCGGAAATTTGAAACTTTGGCGGAAATTTAGGAGGCTTTGCCCCCCCCCCGGAAAAAGTGAATTTCCGCCACTGGAGGGGTCTTCCAGTGTTGATTGTGCATTTGTTTGCCTTGTATTTATAAAGAATGAACAATGTTTAGAGGAATGTAAGTATAAATCAGCCTGCACTTTTACTCGCATATAAGCATGTATGACAACATCCCAGTAACTTGCTTGAATGTTTCAATGAAAAATTTGTTTCTGCAAGTTGTTTTGAAATCAGAAGCCAATTCTTTATTGCCTTTCGCTGGCATAAAGTGGAAGAAATGTTACTGTAATACAACTTGATCGCCCTGTTCCCAAACTCCTCCGGTACCGTGTAAACGGGGCCCTATCTTGATACGATTTATGATATCGGCCATGTCCGAGTTCTGCAGTTGATGGACTGTCTCGTTTTCTGTCAAAACTGTCTTTTACAAAATATATGCATCATGTACTTACTTTTGACCATTTCAGGAATAGCGGCGTAGTTCTGATATTGGTAAAACGATCGTTCTAACATAATCTCAGGATTCACTTCTTCGACACGTAGTAGGTTTAACACCATATTGTAAGTGAGACGAAATGCGCTGTTCAGAGGATCTGCACTTCCCTAAACAACGATATATGGGTTGGTTTACAACCAACACTAAATACCACCTCTGCGATCATGGCTTCGACTCTCTACACTGTTGTCGGATTATGATTTTCTCTAACTTTTACGCAGTTACTCTACCAAGCACAACATGTTGTCTGTCTAGGCACTCGGGTGTCCTATTGTAGTAACATGATGAGATGAACATTACTGGACACCTAGCAAGAACGGATTAGAGCTAATAGGAAAATAAGTTAATTTAGTTGGGCTAAACACAACTAAAAGCTTTAATAAGAGACTACAGTTTAAGAATTCTTTAGTCTAAGACTATGAACTATAGCTTCACGTGTAGATCCACAACTTGTAAATCCAAAACTTCACGACCTTCAATCCATGGATCATAGTTTGCCTGGTATGTTTTTGGTCGTGCGGTCAGGTGGATTTCAAGTTTACTAGTCTAATAGATCCCCATAAGCATAGACAACTAACAAAAGATGAAAGAGAACCTGACTTATATATATCATATCGGAGAAAATGAGTTGTTCGCTGAAATAGAAACAGGCTTGAACTTACTCTGAGCAATCCCTTGCCAACGTCTGCGCCCATTTTTTCATCAATAATAAGAATAACAATACCACGATCATCCAGACCTCGACGTCCTGCTCGACCAGACATTTGAATATATTCACCTGACGTTATCTACAGAAATAAATAAGTAAATATCACAACCCAAGATAATTGTCTCCCATAAACCCGACCAAACAATAATAGTCACCGAGTTTCCAAATAATGTTTGTTCCATTAATCTTACTTTTGCTCCTGTTATTATTATTATTGTTTTCGTTACAAGAAAATAAACATAAAAAATCTTGGAGATCATTTTGTTTTTAATAGAACTGGCAGTATTTGCATGACTATGCCAGTTACATGCAAACTGCAAGGACTATGGATACAAATATTGGGGATAAGACAACTGGCCGTGATTGTAAAATGTAGCGCATTGCTTCCAGGTGAACTGGGGTGAGGGAGGCTTGTAGGCAACCGTCCAATTATGACGAACACAGCGAATTATATCAAAGCTAATTAAGCGATTGAGCGATGAAGTCGTGCGGATTTTTACTCCGCATTTTCCTCGCGATTGTTTTTGGTATGTGTGTTTTCTCTTGCAACTGCGAGGCTGAAAGTGTTTGCCCACCTCGGGCTGTGCGCATGTTAGCACCTGAGGGTGTGAAATGTGTTCGCCAGGACGCATTCTATGGCGAGAAGTGCCAGTTTAGAGGTAAGATTTAGAGTTGTCTTTTTTATATTATTTTCTGGAAGGAACAGTTCCACATTTGCAAACTGTTCTTATTCAACTTTAAAAACGTTTGTATTAATGTTCCTTTTTGCGACTGAAAAATACCGCGTTTATTCATTTTGCGAACGTGTAAAATATACTTTTGCTTATTAATTTTGCTTATGCAATAAAGCAAATCAGTTTTTTATAGTTGCGTTTTGGCAGGAATAGAAAACAGTTGTTTTTATAAAAATGGATGCATATTTAAAATTACTTTGTTAAATTTCAGTAGAGTATAGTTGTATCAGCTGCAGTTGGCTAAAAATTAAGGGCTCATTAATTTAATTGTGATGCTTTCTAATTGCGCGAGTGCTGAACTCATCCACGCGCATGCAAAATTTATCCTGCATCGCTTTGGAATTTGTCTTGTCAACCATCAGAGTATAAATAATTATTTTTTTTATATAGCACACAATTCTCTGCATATCAATGCGACTTGGTCGGGCAGGAACGTGGCCCGAGTTCAATGGCAAACAGAAGAGCAAACTGAACCGTATCATGTGTTTGCGCGCAAAGTGAACTACATCGGCGCTAAATTTCCCAGAAACGGAAAGTGGACACCTGCCATGCGATCACGTGCGTTGAACGAGTCTGACAATAGTGAAGAAGGCATTACGAAAGGAGTGGCCGTCCTTTAGCGCCTAGACCAGTCGTACACATGGGAGATTCTCCTCATGTTTAAAGACAACAAAAATAAATCGGCGGCGATTTTTATTGACCCGCCTACGTTTAGGGCTTATGGTAAGCAAAAGACAACGAAGGATAATGAGAAAACAACAACAACAACGACAACGACAGCGACAACGACAGCGACAACAACAACAACAACAACAACAACAACAACAACAACAACAACAGTGATAATACCAACTGATACAACAACGGCGGCGACGACGACGAGTTGCTGGCAAGAAAAACGACAATAACAACTCCATCATAATGTTATCACATATTTATTTTGTTTCCTAGCTCAACAGAAGAATTCCACCAATAACAGCAGTGAAGCAGACGGATGTCCATTCTACCGTTGCCCAGGTAACAAAACAACACTATAACTACTTCATTGCGAAAGCCTCTCGTTCCAATAAGGTTTTGTATTCGTGTAATCTTCTTGTTTTTTATTTCAGAAAAGGCATTTGGCTTCATTAAATTTTTTGAAGATTTCAATAAGCCCTGTTTTAACAAGGGTATGATGATTGGCGTGGCGATTGGTGTTGTTGCCACTGTTATAATTAGTGCTGTGATATACAGTGTAATGAGGTAACGTAAATATTAATCATTCTTTCCTTTCTTTCTTCCTTTCATACTCCCTCATTCTTTTTATCTGCATGTCTACTCTTTCTTCCCTCCTTCCATCATCTACATCTTCCTCCCTGTCTTCGTGCCTTCAATCTATCTACAACTCCTTAATTTTACCATTCTTTCTTTCTTGAATTTCTTCTCAATACGTCTAACTCCTTAACATATCTTCGCATTCGCATTCGAACCTCATACAAAATGTTTTTCGACTTCTGGCTTTGCAGACGTTTCTGCTGCAAGAAGAAACCACAATTCCACCAAAGCTCTGGCAATGAGTTTACTGCCAGCCCGAAATCCTCGTGTGGAAGCGTGATCATCGATATTCCCGATGAGGATACGTTGCAGAAACGACCATGCATCGCTGAAAGCCAAGACGCCACGAGCGTTAAATCGCTGTTTATTACGCTCCCAGAAGTTACAAACATTGTTCCCAAGTCTGCCAGCGTGTTGTGGTAACTAGGGCTTGGAGTCCGCACAAATGGACTTTTTTCAAGATTAATAATTCATGTCTAATTGCAAAGATTTCCAGTCTATCACTTACTGGCCTTTTATTATTAGTATTATGAAATTTGTTGCTGTATATTGCTTTGCATGCTTTACTCCATCACTACCTTAAATATAAATACTAAACAAAATAATATGCTGTTTCTTGTTAATATGTTGGTACACAGAAGCCCGACTTCTTGGTTTTCCCTATGATTTTCCAATGATTTTGGCGTGACCGTAAAAATGCTGACGCCATGGTCCTAGCCAGTGGCGTCAGCATTTTGATGATGAATCATGGCGTGGCAGCGGTTACTCGAGTCGACCTTCTGTGTGCCTTATTCTGCGACTTGACCGTTACATATTTGTGTAATTGTTATTTTACAATACGATAATCATCGGCATGAATCTTCACTAATGTTTCAGTTAGAGATTTGCTTCACAGAAATATATCTGCCTATCATCATCCAACATACACATGGTTATTTTAAACAAAATTTTATTGTGGTAAATAGCTGGAAATGCACTTTCCGGGCTTGTAATTTTCAAAATTTGAAAAACATGAATCACTACGCGGTCCATGAGGACTATATATAGGCACAAATTAGAATCCAGTGCTGACCGACTACAACTACTTGTCATTCCCCATCGATTCCCTGGTCATTCCCATTCCTCCTTCCCATCCAATTCCCTGCGAGAAGCCGACATATTGAGCAAGCACCTAAACACCTTAACGACACGGAGTATGTAGACAATGCAATCAATAACTACTTTCTGTGCTACTCACCCATCTGAAATCTCTGCCGTCAAATTTTCGTGGATTTGTAAACACAACGGTTCTTGCAGGCATGTTCAAACCAAGGGCGAATGTCTCCGTTGCAAATAACGCCTAACATAAACACAATTAATAATTTAGAACTTCATAGAACACGCATATAAGGTGGTCTTCTTCTGTCGTTCTGATAGTGTGCGACTTACCTTTATTAAACCTTCAGAAAATAGAATTTCAATGGTTTCTTTTAAAATAGGAAGCAATCCTGAGTGATGGATACCAATACCACGTTTCAATAATGGTAAGACATGTTCAACCTGGAATGAATATAGTTTTTTAAAAACATGTAATCGCAGATATTGAGGTAATCGCCTTAATAGGCAATTCTTTCACCAACGTTGTATTAAAGAATATTTGTCAGAGCACGTCACTGGAATATTGACAAATTTCGTCGTTTTCAAAAACATTGTCTGCTTTCCTATTTGTCTACCTCATCGTTTAATAAGCCAGATGTTTGATCTCACTCATTAATCTACACTCTGTATTTACTTGAAGAATTTGGCAAAGCAAGGGGTGGACCATTAGATACACTGACAGGGGGTGGCACATCCCCCAAAAAACTCATGCAAGCATTTAGGCACAGAAATATATACAGACATGTATAGAAATTCCTGCACAGCTTTTACACCGTAAAAAAAGTTCGACAGAGCACCGAACTTAAAAAAAATGCAATAAAAATTTCCCCCAGATATCGAATGGTCCATCCCTAAATTCTCTGATCTTTCTTGAATTGAATCCGAGTGCGCACTTCGAGATAATAAACCCTTACAGTTGATTTCAACTTACTTTTCACTAAAATGTTGTGAACTTCGTTCCGCACTTCGCAAATTCGTTGCCAAGTTCAAAAGTTCATAATGAAATTCACAAACAGGTTTGTAAACTAGGGATGAGCCGACACCAGAAAAAAAAACGATTCGCCGATCCGATATATCGAAGCCGATATAAAAAAATAATAAATCCGATATTTCTGCCGGATAACGGTTTTTTGACAACTTTTAATACTTGTGTATACGCCACAAATTGACGTACTAGTTTTAGTGTGTTCCGGAAAATATTTACTCACATTGGACAGTTATCGGTCACTGTACGAGTCAAATTAATTAATGGATATGGGATTAAATACGCGCAACGAAAGTGTCAAAAACAACACGGAGTGTAGATTACTAGATTATAGAGTTATTTTTCTTAAAAAAACGAAAAAATTGCGAATATCGGCAAATAGCCGATTATAAAAAATATCATCCCTATTGTAAACTGAGCATTTGATTGGCTGGTTTGATTTACAATACGATAATCATCGGCATGGATCTTCACTAATGTTTCAGTTAGAGATTTGCTTCACAGAATTGGCTGCTATGCTTTACTCGACTGAATGAGGTTTGAAAAAGTCGTATTGCAAAAATGAAGTAAATGAGACTGTATCAAACTCCAGTATGTTTCAGTCATCACCTCAGAGTGGAATTCACCACCTCGCAAGCCTTTACCTCCAAACGCAACAGCTGTTGAGTTTGCGGAACTCACTGCCTGGATTTGAAATCCAATCCACATTTTTAGATTTGAAGTATTACATAATTTACGTCATTCTCTATAATCACCTCTATAGCTATAATCATGCGCATAGTTCAGCCCAAATGAATGACATGTAAGCTCCTGCTACACATCGGGATGTCATACCTGAGGTAACTTCTTGTCGTCGTCTGACAAACAATCTATGGCGTTATTGAAAACCTCCTCAACCAATTTCTTCTCTTCACCTGCGTGAGAAACATTCTGACTATAATCTTAGACTTTATGACTATGACTATGACTATTGACTATTGACTATTGACTACTGACTATTGACTATTGACCATGACCATGACTATGCCCATAGTCTAGTATGGCGATAGTCTTGGACCACTATTGAACTGTCTGTGCCAGTGTAGGTAGTGGCAATAATATTAACACGCTTTCGTTGGTAGGGATACAACTATCTGGAAAATATAAGGAGAATTTCGACGTTACCAGCGAAGCCCATTCATATGGAGATACTAGTGACTCGTAACTCCCTATAGCGCCCTGTAACTCCAGACGAAGAGCCTTCGCTCGTAACGTCAACATTCTCCTTATATTTTCCAGGTGGTTGCATCCCTACCAACGAAAGCTTGTTAATTGGACTATTATGACTGGAGTCTTAGACAGGCCTATAGTATTTCTCTATCAATACGCCATAGTCTTGGACTATTATGACTGGAGTCTTAGACAGGCCTATAGTATTTCTCTATCAATACGGCCATAGTCTTGGACTATTATGACTGGAGTCTTAGACAGGGCTATAGTATTTCTCTATCAATACGGCCATAGTCTTGGACTATAGTCTTGGACTATTATGACTGGAGTCTTAAACAGGGCTATAGTATTTCTCTATCAATACGGCCATAGTCTTGGACTATTATGACTGGAGTCTTAGACAGGCCTATAGTATTTCTCTATCAATACGGCCATAGTCTTGGACTATTATGACTGGAGTCTTAGACAGGGCTATAGTATTTCTCTATCAATACGCCATAGTCTTGGACTATTATGACTGGAGTCTTAGACAGGGCTATAGTATTTCTCTATCAATACGGCCATAGTCTTGGACTATTATGACTGGAGTCTTAGACAGGCCTATAGTATTTCTCTATCAATACGCCATAGTCTTGGACTATTATGACTGGAGTCTTAGACAGGGCTATAGTATTTCTCTATCAATACGGCCATAGTCTTGGACTATTATGACTGGAGTCTTAGACAGGCCTATAGTATTTCTCTATCAATACGGCCATAGTCTTGGACTATTATGACTGGAGTCTTAGACAGGGCTATAGTATTTCTCTATCAA
>CACRXK020007327.1:0-23095 GCA_902702795.2 Paramuricea clavata
GATTTTGAACATTAATACCTCCGTGAATTTTTAAGTAAAATACAACTGTAATATATCAAAATCTAAGTTAGTCCTTCCTCTATTTAATGCTAGTTATTTCTGTTTGATAGCTTTATTTGTTTAGAAGTTATTAAGAATCAAACCGGAGTACTTTTTTTTGGGACACCCGGTATATATATATATATATATATATATATATATATATATATATATATATATATATATATATATATATATATATATATATATATATATATATATATATATATATGGTATTAGTGGGATATTGCACATAGTTTGATTGATTAATGTGCGTGCAACGCCATGATGAACTGTTTGGGTCTTTGAGTATTTGCTTCATTTTGAGTACCGTTTCAGTGCAAAATTTATTAGGAAGCAATACAGAGTAGACCAAGAATGAAATTCAAGGAGGCTTGATACAGTTTATCTGATCCATTTTTTCCACAAGTAAATTTTAATCCCAGGTATTCCACTCAGGCTTGGTCTGAATCAGTGCCGTAGCCAGAACGATAATTGGAGGGCACATATTCATATATTCGTGTTCACATACCATAAAAACAATTGATTTCAAAAGAAATTAATAAAGCCCTGGCATGCTGCAGGAATCGCGAAATTTGTAAAATTAAGGATTTGTTCTGTGAATTATGGAATTTTCTGGGAAATTTAGAGCGAAAATTAATGTTGCGAAAAACTTTGGGAACTTTTGTTTTCGGAAACATAACGTCCCCCCCCCCCCTTCGCGACCGTTTTCCGGAAAAGAAATGTTTTTGAGGGGGCCCTGCTAGGGTAGGAAGGCCCAAATTTTTTAATACCCCCCCCCCAATCATATACCGGTTGGCACGGCCCTGTCAGTTTAGACTGTAATAATTAGACAGTATAGTCTTTTAAATATAAAATGCTTGAAGAATTAGGTTCAAGAAACTTGAAGAAGGAATATCTTCAAAGAACTGCCAACATTTCACATGTTGTGTTTTATTCTCCCGTGTAACATAACGGTTGTAAATGTAGTTTCAAGTCGAGTTGCAAATCTATTTATTTGACTCTTTGCACATCTAGTTATTTTTTACCCCTTCAGGACCCTCTTCCATGACCATGGAGTCAAAACTAATCTTGGAGTTGAAACGACCTTTTCGAGATGTAGAAACTACCCTCTTTCCAAACAGACGGAAATGACCCTAGGGTTAAAAAAGGTCAAATCTACTGTTTTGAATTTACAGTGTATGCCAGTTCCAATTACAATTCACTATGACATGAATTACGTGTATGAAATTACTTTAATTGACATATGTGAAATGTATAATTTCATAATATTTTAAATATATGCATGACTTGATTTTCATATATGAAAATTCACATATGAAATTACCAAAATTCACATATGAAATGGATTTCATACATGAAATTTCTTTTTTAACATGTAAATTGTATAACTTCATATATGACTTGATTTTCATATATGAAAATTCTTATATGAAATTACCAACTTTCACATGTGAAATTGATTTCATATATGAAATTTAGTTTTCCATATTTGTATTGTATAACTTCAAATATGACTTGATTTTCATATATTAAAATTCTTATATGAATTAAAATTACCAACTTTCACATGTGAAATGGCTTTCATATATGAAATTTGGTTTTCCATATGTGAATTGTATAACTTCATATATGACTTCATTTTTATATATGAAAATTCTTATATGAAAATACCAACTTTCACATGTGAAATGTATTTCATATATGAAATTTCTTTTTTCATATGTGAATTGTATAACTTCATATATCACTTGATTTTCATATATGAAAATTCTTATATGAAATTACCAAATTTCACATGTGAAATGGATTTCATATATAAAATTTATTTTTTCATATTTGAATTGTATAATTTCATATAGGACTTGATTTTCATATATGGAAATTCTTATACGAAATTACCAAATTTCACATGTGAAATGGATTTCATATATGAAATTTAGTTTTTCATATATGAAATTAAAATTTCATGTGTGACTGCTTTTCATATATGGAAATTTAATATGTGAAAAACAGAATTTCACATATGAAACTAAAATTTGATATCTGAAATTACCTTTTCACATGTGAAATTCTAATTTCATATATGAAAATCTTCATTTCATATATGAAAATCTTCATTTCATATATGAAATTCCAATTTCATATATGAACTTTAATGTGAAATTTTTGTAAGGGAGAACACGAATATATGAATATGTGCCCCCACCCCACAATTATCGTTCTGGCTACGGCACTGGTCTGAATTCTATTTGTATAGGTGATCACACGGGAAGGAGTGCAATTAATGATTAACACTACGAGTGCTATCTGAAAAATGTGCCAAAATTGCATGAGCCGCTTTTGTTATTCCGTTTCGTTTCGTCCTCGTTTGTTATTTATACAAGATAAATTTCGCCGCCATATTGAATTGATTTCTTGTTGTTTTGACATCCCGCTCCTCTGAGGCATCACAAAAATTATTAATTGCACTCCTGGAGAGTGCACTTAATGATGGTAATAGAACGAATAGGAGTGCTATTAATGCCATAATCATACGAGTGATTACAAAATCAACCGACCGCGTAGCGGGAGGTTGATTTGTTAATCACAAGTATGATTATGGCATTAATAGTACGACTTTAATTCGTTCTATTACTTATTAATTATTTATCTTCTGTAATCAAACTGTTTAAGGGGGAAAAGCAGAAAAATACAATTTGTTGAAGTTCAATATAATTTTTAAATTTTTGTCACGACAATTCTTAGTGAAATAGTACAATTTTGAATTATTGTTTATCATATATAATCAAATTAACATATTATTAACTTCCGGGCATTATATCCGGTATAATCACATGACAACATTTGTTTGAATTATTAAACACACAATTGGGAAGCCATGTTTGTATGTTTATAACGTGTTCAAAATAGTGAAGTTCTTTAGTCCAATTAATCATCTGAATTGGATAGAAATATAACTCCTGGTTATGTTTAGTTCGGTGTCTTCTGCTGGATGAACAGGTAGGTCATTTTCGTCAGAAAATATATAATTTAACAACCCTCGAAAACGAGATCGGCATTCGGCAATGCCGACCTGCAGTATTAAAATGCCGACCTATCAACCTCCCATGTCGGCTATGTTTTGCCGACCTTAATTCAGCCAAAGTAATAATCTTTTTTGGTGCTTATAGCTGTTAAAAAGTCAGCGATTATAGAATTCGATGCACTTTGGTGTAAGGTTTGAGAATTAACGGGTATATTTATGATATAATTTAGGAAAAACTCTAAAAGAAAAGGCTTCGTGACATTTATACTTTTCAATGATTCGTAAATACGTGATTACTAGTGCAGGCTACTAGTGCTCCATAATATGGAAACAGATATTAAAAAATGCCGAGATGTGCCGAGCTAGGTCAGATTTAGGTCGGCATTTTTTTTCCGACCTCAATTTTGTCGGTTTTCGAGGGCTGATTTAAAAATTAAAAGGTCAAAATTTGTGAATTCCTCCATTTTGAATTTTTTTTACAGCAATAAAAAAAATAAAATTCAAAGTGTGTATCCTGAATGCTGATTGGCTAGTTGTAAATACTAGACTGATTTTCATTGGCTGTAGACAAGAGTGCGATTACAGCTCAGAAAAGGTGCGATTAATGCTCAAATCGCACTCCTGTAAACCAATGAAATTGCAGTACTTGCCACTGATTACAGAAGATAAATAATTAATGAAATAATTGCACTCCTCTTGACCAATCAGAGTGCAGTAACTTTGTCATGTAAATAAAATAAAACAGGTAAACTGAAACTTCCAAGTTCACAATTTCGGCCCGGTCGGAACCACACCAGAGGTTTTCCAAGACGAAGTACCTCCGTGAAAGTTTATTCGACTTCAATTCTATATTAATTAATCAGAGTTTCATACCAAAATTCGGAATGAAACCTTTGTTGGCACGTACGGTTCAACAAGTTTTTGTATCAGTGTAATGATAGCCTTTACTCCAGCCGCGGACGTATTGGTATGCAAAATCTATTACGTTGCCTTGTTCAAATAGCATCAGTTTTAGCGCAGGATGCATGCAAAACCAATGAGATAGGTCACGCTCGGCAGATCGAAGAGACGCAACCAATGAGGTCACATTTTCCATACATCGCGTGCATTAGCGTCGCGTTATCAAGTCTCGCTAGCGAATAACGTCACAAAGGATCAAGGACTTTAGTTATCGCGTAATCTGAACACACATTGAATTAATATTCATTTTCACCGCTTCTTTTGACTTTGTTTTGTTGTATTCTATTCTCTTCAAAGAGGATTTTCATACCTTCTGTTTTAATAGTTTAGTTTTTCCACATTTTATTTTTAAGAAGTTATTAAAGTTTGTTGTCATTTCTCGCTTTACCATTTCTCGTTTTTTTCGCAGGCAATCCTTTGCGTTTTGGTTATCAACGCCGTTGTTATGGTCGATAATTGCATGTGACAAAGTCATTAAAAACTCATTAAACACAATTATTATTTCACCCAGCTGGCTTGGGACAAAAAAATACAAACAGAGAGTTATTACTGGTTATGTGCGAGATATATCGAAATTTTATCTTTTGAGGATATCTACATCCCATACCGCCAAGGTCATCAACAGTCGTTTAATTAAAGGATTTTTGGGATAGAATAATTTCGCAGCCGTAGGTCTTAAAATCGGGCGGCAGCTTGACTTGGGGGCATAAAGGTACACATATTTTAGTTTTAAAACACATTTCTTTCTTCAGAACGTTTTACAAAATTTTATTTAGTGATAATCTTGCAACTCTTCATGATGGATTGGAATATATTTTGGTTTCTCGCGAAGTAGCTAGTCTTCATTCGTAACCTTCTCTTTGTTCAGTGGTCATCATTGCCAAATCTTGGTGTCTACAATCTGTAGAGACTATCCAATTGTGAAAAATTAGTTCGCTTGAGTTTTGGTCTTTCTCCCTCGGTTGTGCAGGTGTAAATAAATCAGGTCGATTTCATAAATGTCCCTCGTTGGTCACGCCAACTTGTGACATTTATGATATCGTCCCTCAAGCGATAAACTGAAACATCTTATACCCCGGACAAAATATGGAAAATTTGTTATAAGAAACAACAAAAACAGAGAGAATTAAAATTCTCTTTGAAGAGAATAAAATCAATTACAGAAAAAGTCAAAACAGGCGGTGAAAGTGAATAAAATTTGTGTTCAGATCACAAATTAATAAAAGTCTTTGATCCTTTGTGTCGTTATTCGGTATCGCTACGCTGATGTGGCGTCATTGGCGGCATCTCTTTCAAATCTACGCAGAATGGGGCTATCTCATAGGTTTTCCAAACTGAAACCGATGTTATCTGAACAAGGTGTCGTTGTAGATTTTGCATAATAATTACTTTCGCCGTCAGAGTGGGGGTTTGACTACTTATCAAGCTCTCGTTTCCATTTTCAAGGACTGACTGCCATTAACCCATGGCTGCGGTTCGGTAAAGCGAGTTTGTCTAAAGGGTTATTAAACCTCGAATTCGCTTTAAATAAATCTAAAATCACTTCATTTCGCCACAAAAATTTTAACGACAGGCAACATATTAGTCGCTTTTACTTTGAGCTTCTACTTTAAACTGAATATATACATTCAAATAGTAGGTTTGGAAATTTAAAAATAAAAAAAATAATGCATCATTTGAGAATCAAACACCTTCCTAAAAGAATCCCTATTATTCACTATATACTCGTTGTACTCCATGCAGCAAGGGTCCAGGAAAGTCATTTGCTTTTGTTTGTGTCCTGTGTGCGCATAATTCAAGAATATGACTCTAGATTTATATCATCTTCAATTCCGTAGATGTCAGTGAATGTATGGAAGGGCCAAGTGGTTTAAATGCAAACTGTACAAGTACCATTAGCTTATTCACGTGTGAATATAAAATCACTGGATGTGAAAAAATGTTTTAGAGACGAGCAGCATGTTGGTTCTTTTATTCGCATGCACGAAGATTGCCTTGCTCATAACTGTCAGTATATACGACAAATTTATAATATGTTTGCCTGATTTTGTCTGGCCTTGGATACGGTTAACGTTTAGCGAACCAAATAATAATTGCTCGTTTTTACTTTACTTCTAAACGTATATAGCTACATTAAAATTGTAGATTGGATGACTTAAAAATTAAACAACAATGCATCATTTCATACTAAACCACATTCCAATAGAAAGCCTTGTTACTTATAATAATACATTGTATTGAATGCAGCCAGGAAATAATTTGTTCTTTGTTTGTGTCCGGTGTACACGTAATTAAAAAACATGGCTTTTGATTTATATCATCTTCAATTTCGCAGACCTCAATGAATGTGTGGAAGGGCCATGTGGTCTAAATGCAAACTGTACAAATACCTTTGGTTCATTCATGTGTGACTGTCAAACTGGATATGAAGGAAACGGGACAAATTGCACAGGTACAGGAATTTTTAATTCTTATTTTGCTAACTGTCAGTAAACTAAAAGTATCCGCACGCGTTTGTTCACTGATACAACCTCGGTAAGAAAAATGTTTCATAATTTTAATATGTTAATAAATAAAAATTTATTTACCTAACTTCTGTGCTTCTTGTATGACGGTATTCTGCTCCTTTATCGTTCGTAATTTCGTGGCTGCTAAACGAAGGGCCCACTATATCTAGCCATAAGCTGTTAAAACTGGGATAACTCAGTTATACATGATGGCGCGACTTCAGTTTCTTGCATCACAGTGTCACTGTGTAAAGAAACGACGCACTCCTCAACTTCCATACAACATTGAGTCAGATACTCTTTAGCAGTTCAATGCGACAATTGCTACCTGTCCATTTACATCTGAAATATTACAATTTGTAATTTGACTGAATACTGTGTATGTTGAAACACTAGCAAGTCAAGGAACACATGCAAGGTCAAGTCACGCAACAAAATCAGAGTGAAATATTTAACATTTACTGAATCTTCTAAACTATCAAGCCTTTAATGGTTGAACAAATCTTGAACTTTTGAACCAATCTTCGTCGCCCACTTGTTCAATAACAGATGGACCAACGTCGTACTCATGATCGGCTCTGCTTGACCTCGCTTCGTCACTGCTGTTTTAATGCATATAGTTTAAGTGATTCATCGCTTTGGTAACTGTTATTTTCCGTATCCGAACTGAATGAAGACATTTTTATTGAATGTGACCAGCTTGGTTGCGATTGTCACTTAGTGTTTATATACTTTTCACTTCGGTGAGTACTGTATATGTAGGCAATGTGTCCCTATACCATGCATGACGTTACCAATTTTCCACCTTTTGAAAAACTTTAGCCGTTAAAAGTTGAAATGTTCAAATTTCATTACTCGTAAAACCTAGATCAATTTCAACTCTGTTTTGTATTTTCATAATCTAGCCTACGTTTGAACAAAATTTTAATAATGTAAACTCTCATTTTTTGGCAAGGACACTTGAACGGCTTTTAACAGTTGTTAGGTTATATGAACACCTTATTCTTTTTATATTATTTGGTGTTTAATGACACATTTTCGGATAAACAATGAATTACAGTGTGTTTACATTCAAAGTCAAATTTAGTTTATAGATATTTACACGGTCATAAAATTTAAGGTAATATAGGTAAAGAATATTATTAATATATAAGTTAAGATTATTAAGTTAAAAATATTGTTAAAATATAAATTGTTCAACCATTTAATCTAAGGTAGGTTCCTTTCTCTATTTCATGGCATTCAAGGGACAGGAAAGGAACTGTTTTTAAAACGTTCAGTTCTGTACTTATACAATGACAGATTATTTAAGTTTCTAATATAGTATTGTGGAGCACAAGCTCTAGATTGTGTCACGTGTTCAGCAAGGGGACCTGCTCGTTTGGTAATCTTCTGTAAGGTATTTATACAGGTTTCGTTTCGCCTGTCACTAAGTCTTGTCCAATCAGCCAATTGGATAGCTTCGTCGTATGAGTGACCAGGAAAGATAATGCGCATGGCACGCTTTTGTACTCTTTCCAGTTCATCAGACAGATAGCGAGTATCGCGTATTTCCATACCTAACAACAATATTCCAGAATAGAACGAATAAGCGCGAAGTATACGTTGGTAAGATCAGCAGGAGGGATACCACGGCGGCATATTATCCGAAGACCGTATAACCGTTTGGAGGCCTTGGTGACGATTGATCGAATTTGCTCGTCCCATTTAAGATTGTTTTGAATAATTAAACCCAAGACTTTGTGCGATTGTACCGTTTCTAGCACGTGACCATCAATTGTCAAAGATGGTAGCTGCGAGGTTTCTTTAAATTAAGAAAGGAATCCCGGAGCTCTTTGCACTTTTTGGCATTCAATTTCATACAATTGTAAGTTGCCCAAGAATCGATAGAATCAAGAGTTGCTGAGTGGCCGAGAAGCTGTTCGATTTAAGATTTTCAGAAGATGAGACATCGTCTACAAATTTCCACATTTTCGTGTCTGGGGAATTTACTCTCAAATCATTAATCATAATGAGGAACAATTTTGGACGAAGTTTAGTCCCTTGAGCGACCCCAGCTGTCACTGGGAGCCAGCTTGAAAAGGATTCTCCAACTTTAACTCGTTGTCTTCGATCACAAAGAAAGTTTATAATCCAAGGGAATAAAGACCGCCTATCGCCCAGGTCTAGCAGTTTTTCGATGAGAATATTGTATCCAATGCGGTCGAAGGCCTTCGAGAAATCTAAGAAGCTAATACGAATGTGTTTATCGTTGGAGTCCGAGTCCAAATGTGAGAGCCAAGAGTGGAGCATATCGAGGAGGCAATAGGTGGTTGACGTTCCTTTCAAACAGCCAAATTGGCGGGGGTCAATCTTTCCCTTGAAGTCGTCAATTAGCCAATTTACAACAAAGTCTTCCAGCAGTTTGGAGAGGCAAGATGTCAACGATATTGGTCTAGTATCACTTTCACATTCGGGTTGTTGTACCTTCGGGAGTGGAATGGTATTGGATTCTTTCCAAATTCTTGGGTCGACGCTAGAGGAAAGGGATGCATTAAAAATGGTGGTTACTGGATCGGCTAGCACGTGAGCAAAATCTTTTAGAAATCGACTTGGTACATTATCAGGTCCTGTTGCTTTATAAGGTTGAAGAGCCAATAGCTCTTGACAGACCTCGTAAGGTTGAACGGATAAAAAGGCGTCGTTAACCGGTAAGAATGCGGGCAATAAATTTACATCAAATGTCGGAATATCCATGTTGAAAAAGACGTAAAATTCATTAAGGGCACTTGCTAGTTGTTCGTCGTTCAGAGTTTCCCCGTTACGTTCTAAAGAGAAAGATTTTGCTTTCGCAGGTTTACCAGACATTTTGCTGACCATTTTCCACAATCTACAACTGTCAGTGCTTCTTAGGTGCTGAACTTTGTTCTTATAAAAGGACGTTTTTCTTTCCCTTATTTCGTATTGAACCTTGCGTCTTAGTGAAAGCCAAAGGGAATTGTTCCTGCTATGGAATGCTTTCTGACGATCTCTTATGAGGGTTTTAATGGCTGGTATTACCCAATGTTTATCGGAATGGTAAAATTTTACCAACTTAGGAGGAATTATACGGTCAATTGCTTGCACAAATTGTGATGTAAAAGATGTTGTTAGATCAACAACTGTGGCTGTAGGCCCAAGTTCACTAAACCAATATCCTGGCTTGTAAGCCATCTCGACAAGATCGAGGTTATCGACGTACCAGACGTTTAATAGACTTGGTGTGCAAACTTGGGTTTGACTTCGTTAAGTCAGGAGACCATGTGACAATATTGTGATCTGAGGATCCAAGTGGGGCTAGAACTTGGGGGGCTTCGTAAAGGTTTGATAGGTTGGTAATTATGAGATCTAGAATAGCCGTGTCTCTCGTGGGAGCCTGGACCAATTGCTTTACGTTATGGCTTGATAAAAGGTTCGCTGTTTGGAAATCTTTAAAATCGCCTAGGAAAACAAGGCCACAATTGATATATTGGTTGCATAGAATGTCCGCGTTATTGGTTAAATATTAATTTAGGAGGTAATGCTCATGTTCGGGCAACCCTGGTGCGTGGTAGACGACACAGACTGCTATGCCTGAGAGGGGTCTAGGTAGGCGGATGGGGCGTAGCCAAAGCCACAAGCACTCAAAATTGTTGCTTTCAGGGTCAGTTCGACGCTTGGCATGGATATGCTCAGAGAGATAAACACAAACCGCACCTCCACGTCGATAAGGGCGATCCCTTCAGAAAATGTTATAACCCCTAATTGAAACAAGGTTATCTTCTATATCATCGTTCAACCATGTTTCCGTTACTGCCACCAGATTTACTGTGTTCACGGTTAGATTTGCGATAAGTTCATCAACCTTTGGTAAAAGGGAACGTGCGTTTATTAAAGCCAATTTTGGGAGCATGGGTTTCATAACATTATTCGTTTCAACAGGTTTACACCGTTTTACTCGTACTAAGTTAGATGCGTTCCGCATATCTTGCTTAGGTCTGTGATGACGGTTACGATAAGAAATTCTGGTGGGTATATGTTGGGTTAGGTGTACATGGATGTCCGACAATGATAGCTACCCTATTGTTTGGCGGACATATCTTAGGTATCTTTTCCATTCGTTTATGGTAGGTTTCAATCTCAGGTCGGTTTCGTTCACAGTACGTTTCGTTCCCGCTTGGGGAATGGCTCGGAGACATTTCCATTCGTTCGTTATGAGTTTCGATCTGAGGTGGCTTTCGTTCACGATATATACGTTTTCTTCTCAGTCGGGGATTGAATCGAGTGGGATAGAATGCTTTGGCAAAAAGAGGGCTGTAACATATTATGTCGATCTTTCTGTTCTGTATAGCTGTTCGATTTTTGAAATTCAATGAGGGGCAGATTTAACTTAGATACAAGTGTTGAGGATACTGGATTTGGTTTTATTGCATGACAAAAAACAGGGTCATCTATTGTTAATATAATGGAATCTGTCGTTGCTCGAGACAGTTGGATAGATTGTCGTTTGCATATGTTGTGAATTCTGTTTGTTGAGCACTACTATCACAGTTAGGTTCCACTTGATCAAAACTCTGAGGGCTAATTAAATTTGTTTGTTGCAGGCTATTTTGATCATGGTGTTGGTTGTTACTAACAATTAATTGGTCCCATGGTTTATAATTTTCTTTGGAACGTTTATAATTTGTTTCAACAATTGAGACTTCATGTATGGTTAGAATGTTAGGGTTTGTAATCCAAGTGAGAATATATACATTTTAAGACCTAACCAGGAACGACTGCGAAAAATGCAGCACAAGGTCCTCTGGTAGGAATTGAACCTACGGTCCTGCGATTCCGGTGCAGCACTCTAACCAACTGAGCTACAGAGGCCAGCTGTTCAACTTTAACCGTAAGTTCATGTATATTTAGGTAATCGGGTGTGCGGGTTGTGATAAGGTGGACTTCAATAATTTGGATTCTTGCCCTTCACTTGGTGGAATTAAAATTAGAATACTAAGGTTTGTAATCCAAGTGAGAATATACACATTTGTATATTCCCACTTGGATTACAAAATATATACACAAAATATATAAATGTACTATACATTTGTATATTCTCACTTGGATTACAAAATATTCTCACTTGTATTACAAAATATATACATGTATATATTCTCACTTGGATTACAAACCCTAACATTCTAATATTAATTCCACAAGTGAAGTGCAAGAATCCAAACTATTAATTTCAAATGCTCCGCCGGGGCTAAGGTTCGAGTGGAAATGCCCAACCCCCGGGATGTGCTTTACAGGGAAATGGCTGGGCGAGGGGGATGCACACTTGGATTTGGCTGATGTATTAAAAGTCCTGTGCTTATTCCAGACAACCTCGTTTCCAGGGTTTTTAGGAAAGACCCTGGTATCGGCTGGTCACGTGCCTCGTCCAAAATTGATTGCCCGAGGGGGGTGTGGTGAAAGTATCAAATTACAAACAGTTAAAAACATAAATTTTGCGAACTACCTTAGCAGTAAGTTCAAAATACTTGCTAATTTTTGTTTATTTTATTTGCATTGAATTTACAAGAACATTCTTACATTTTTACCAACAGTCAAGTCAAGAAACCAAGCAAATCGTGAAATCGTTACTCGCAGTGCTCTCTCGTGTTGTTTTATTCAATACTCTCTTCACTCTCGAGCGCGGTTTTATAACAAACGTTTATGGGCCTTTCAGTGGTCACCATTTCTACATATCTAATGTTTTTAAAACAAGCATTAGATTTGTCCTTTTTTGTAAACGTTGCTATGCTTTGAAAGTCTTGTTTATAAGATTTTTAAAAGAAACAGTATTGTATTGTATTGTCTTGGACTAGAGAGAGCCCAATATCAGCAAATGTAAACATTTGATACTAGCCAAACAGAGAAATGTCTGTCAGTGATTTATCTTTAAAATTTTGGATTTAGTACATAATTCGTATTCATTAATTATAATAAGGCTTTAGCCTTTTTCTTGGTCAGATAATGTTTTCCTAATATGCATACAACTAGGCTATAATCTACATCACAAATTTTGAAATTTACAGTGTCAGACGCGCACAGACTGCCATACGAATACACATAAATTTTCGAGTTTTCTACTTCTACTAAGGCTACTAACAGTTTTCATTGTGTCTCAATCATCTGTTTATTTCTAGTTCAATAAGTTCATTTATATTTCTATATTTATGTGATAGTGGCATATACAGGGTGTATAAAAAAAAACTGAACAGATTTGAAATTGCTCTCAATTTCGCAAAACACCTATTTGTATCCGGTTTTTTATATATATAGCTTATTTGGGTATTTATAATGTAGAATAATGAAAAAAAATTCTCGAACTCAAATTTTGTGAACCAGGGGGGGGTGTCTTTTCCAACAAACTAAAAATGGCTCGCGCACAAAATTTAAAAGCTGCAATCATATTTTGAGTTAATAGATGGAAAATTTGTCGGGTTTTTAATTACTGTACAAAATTTCAGACAATTTGGTTTAGTTTAAGCTCCTTAACTATTCACGCAAAGTTACATTTTTCCTAAAAATCAGCTATTTGCATTCTTAATTAATGCATTTGCCTAATTTGCATATGTCAGCAATATGCAAATTAGGTAAAGGCATTAATTAAGCATGCGAAAGGCTGATTTTTTAGAACAAAATGAATAGTTAAAGGGCTTAAACTAAACCAAATTGTCTGAAATTTTGTACAGTAATTAAAAACCCGACAAAGTTTCCATATGTTAACTCAAAATATGATTACAGGTTTTAAATTTTGTGCGCGAGCCATTTTTAGTTTGTTGGAAAATACACACCCCCCTGGCTCACAAAATTTGAGTTCGAGAAATTTTTTTCATTATTCTACATCATAAGTACCCAAAGAAGCTATATATATAAAAAAGCGGATACAAATAGGTGTTTTGCGAAATTGAGAGCAATTTCAAATCTGTTCAGTTTTTTTTGATACACCCTGTATAGTGATACATGTAGGCTATTCACACACAAGCAATCCTGGATATGATAGAGACGATACAAGCTGTCCATTAAAAAATAACGGTATTCTATTTCACAAAGCAAAAAATTTAAATCGCACTTGTATTATTAAGAATATATATAAAGCAGAAAATTAAAGCTTCTGTCAAAACGAAAGCTATTTATAAAATTTATAAATGTGGTATAAACACAGTAGTAAACAGTAAGACAAATATATTGTCGTTTGACTTATCTTTGATGTATGACTTTACTTATTAAATACCGTAGATTTTCAACAGACAGCTACACTTTGACATATACCATGATCGTTGAGATCTTGCAGGAAATTTTATAGTCTTTTGACGGGATTTAAGGTTTGTGATAAGGCCTTTTAATATAATCAACAATCTCGATACAGTTGGCGTCTTGGCGATATTTCGGAAATCAAAAGATCTCGCTATTTCGTTCCAATTCCACATCTCATCAATAAATATATTCTTTTGATCCGAGTATCAGGATATACTTTAATACTAACAGTTAAATATAAAATATAAACCACATTGGTCGGTCTAGCGATATGAATTTTCTTGTAGGCTTAATATTGCCACGCCGCCCAGGCGTGCTTTCTTTGTAAGTTGAAATCTGATCCAACTTGCTTGAATTGTAACTCGACACTAGATTATAGAGCAGAAAGTCACATCACGCTAAATATTAATTTTTAATTGCAGTTCTCTTCACGATCTCTTGTTGCAAATTTAAATTTCATCACACAGAATTGCAAATATTGTTACAAACGCGACAAACACGCTCCTCTCCCACCCTACCCATAGTATCATCTTAATTTATCACCCAGAATCTGGGTGACACGTGACCAGCCGAAACCAGGGTCTTTCCTTCGCCTCGCGCCGTTCTAAGAAAGACCCTGGGAACGAGGTTGTATTCCAGACTGCTTCTCAAATATTTACCTGCTAGAAGAAGAAATTTACTATGACCACTGAATGAAGAAGACATTAAATAAGTACTGGTCAATAAACAGAATGTATTTTATTTCATAGTATTACAATTTTATTTTTTTACTATAAAAATAAAATATAAACATGCAGAATAGAATATGCAAATTTGAGGCAAAATGATTGTTAATCGGTTTATTTATAGGATTTTATAACAAATAGCAACTATAAAAGTTTGTACCTTGTCTTCACATCGCTTTATTCTGTTAACCAATGCTTTTAAATTTACATATTTTAGAATCAGTTCCTTTCCTGGTAACTGCATTTCTAAATGAAATCATCGTGAGTAGTGAGTGCTGAGCAGGCCGTTTTACTATGAACAAGTTTTAGGAATTCACAACAACTTTGAAAAATATATCGTTGCACATTCGGTCACAGTCGGAAAAATGTTCATAGTATGCTGTACCGTCGCTTGCAACTAACGATGAACAGTCGCTCATAGAAACATTCGCGCGAATAGAATCTTCAATGTTTGTCAAGAACAACAACACTTAATTGCTGTTTCCCATGTGTACAATAATAAGTAACAAAACTTTTTGTGGTCTGAACGTCTTGGGCTAGAGACCTCAGCAGTCTCCTCGAGCAAACGTTGTCGTCTTCGCTAGCTCTCTCCTTTTCGCTTCACGTTCGGCTTTCTTGTCGTTTCCTTGCCGCTCTTCATTTGGCTCCAGATAGTAGTCCATATCTTTTCAGTTTGTATTTGATACCATAATTGTTTTATTAAACTTTTTTTGAGCAAATTGCTTTGAATGCTGTCAAAGTTTTTTGCAAACGTACAAAATACTGTAGTGCGAAAAGCAAATTATTTTCATGAAGTATCTGTCAGTTGAAGTCGTCATTTCTCATACAACAACAAATTTTAAATTTGACCAATCAGTGTTCGCTATCCATGCCAGTCCGCCATATTTTTGCGATCAGTGAGGATGACCACCCACGCACAGAGACCCACGCCCGCGATATTTGATGAACTTTAGACTTGGCTAATGCTTTCGTTTCCCCGGGTGTAAATAGCCGGGGGGAATTAGTACCCTCGCACGGCGCTTCGCTCCGCTGCCTCGGGGATAATCATCATAAGGTCGAAAGGCACCAAAATTCAAGTTTTGAACGCTAGAGTATTGCACAGAGCTAGGAATGTCGTGACCGACCAACATGGCTGAGAGTTATAATTGTCATTGTCAATTAAGACAAGGCCAGAAACTCCTTCAAGTTTATCTTTTTATTCATGTTTATGCAGACCTGTTGACGTTGAAGGCAATAACTGTTTAAATCAATCATCCAATTCTGTTCATATCATAGACATCTTATATTCACTAGATAGCGCATCTCTTTTAATAAAACTGAAGCCAAGAATATTTCAGCGGTTACCCCCATTTGAATAGATGGTGCCCATGTTAATCGTTCCCTCTCGCTAATAAACGCTTAAAAACAAGAATAACTTTCATCATTTGAATACTTTAAAAATGTATTTGAAATAGAGTTAACTTAATATTTAAGTCCCCTGTTTAAGAAATAGGAAATGTACGAATCTTCTCTCATTCCATGGGAACGACCTGAGACTGCAATCACTGCTTCAATTTTTGAATTGCAGAATAAATAGATGCACTATCTAGTGTATATTAGATATCTATGGTTGATATCAACAGCATCATCCCTTCGGCGCGTCAATTAAACGTGTCGTTGAAATATTTTAATGTTTAAAAAAGGAATTATAATATAGCATTTGTAAATCCTGAACGCTGATTGGCTAAGAGCCGTGTTGATATAACTCAATGTCAACACGGGAAGTTTTCCGCCCCTTGTAAACTCGGAAATTTTTCTCATCCTTCGGGCTATATATATATATATATATATATATATATATATATATATATATATATATATATATATATATATATATATATATATATATATATATATATATATATATATATATATATATATATATATATATATATATATATATATTCTTATTTCTTAGATATCAATTAATATATTCTTATTTCTTAGATATCAACGAGTGCGATGCTAATCCTTGTGATGTTAGTGAAATTTGTTCTAATACCAACGGGTCATTTACGTGCACCTGCGATGTAGGATATGAAGCCAACGGAACCAACTGCACGGGTAAGCCATTAGAAACTTCCACCTATAATGACCGATTTTAGACTCCGCCTCCCTCATACCCAACTTAATCTACGATTTTACGAATTTATGTTTTCGAAAATTGACATCTCGCAAGCACCCTTGTTTTTGAGGTGGGAGAGTGCACTCATACACCCACTACTCAACAGAGGGGACTTTTGACTACGCATGTGCGATAAACGGAATGGCGGAAAGGACGTGAGCGCGGGTTTGTCCGTGATGAATTCCAAAAACAAATAACGATAATAATGAAGTCGTTTTCTTGGTTTTCTTATTCCAACTTAGAAGTGTTTGGTTGGTAAATAAGAATGTGAAAGTATAATTAAAAACATTGTTGCAGCATCTTAATTTTGTCGTACAAGTATCTGAGTGTTTGCGTACAGATAACATCTTACAAATAATGCGTACAACTAACATCTTACATTGATGCGTACAAACAACATCTTATACTGTGAGTTCAAAATATTTTTAATGAAAGGAATTCTTGTAATTGCTACTTATTGCCAAATAATTAGTTAATTTAGAATACGAAGAACCCTTTCCACAATATAAACAAGAAATCGGTTGACAAATTGCTATGAAACGAGACAACGAAAACAGGTTACAGAAACTGGTGATTTTACAAATGTGTCGAGTTGCTCTGCCAAGATCGCCTTTAACGTCGTTCGAAATGTCAAAGTTTGAAGAACAACATTTGCGAGGGAAAGACGTTGCCCCCTACCCCCCAAATATTTCGCGGTGGGACAAGTCCCCTCTGTTCCATAACACAACTTTTGCATTCTCTAATGCTTCCCTTTCCCCAGGAAAATGGCTGAGCGGACAATTACTGAAATTATTTCTAAATTATTAATTAAAATAATTCGTAAAATAATTAAAATAAATAAAACTGATTTTGCTTTATTATGTTCAAAACAGCTTGTCGGTAAAAAACAGCTTACTTGTATTCCTGACTAAGCATTTCAAAACATTTTGCGAAGCGTTTCAGATTAAATTTTACATTAAATCAAAGCTCACAAAATGGGAAGGAATATCCAAATCACAATTTGCTTCCTCCGGTGTATACCAAAACTGCAAAAAACGGATTCGTTAAAATGATCCATTTGAATTTGTTGTCTCAGATGCGTCTTCTTTGACAAATATTATTTTGTCAACAGAACGGAAAACTTGGTTACAATAACCCAATTTGTGGTTTTTTTAACCTATATTGGTCAAATAAGTGCATCGAAGACAACAAACTCCAATTTGTTATTTTAACCAATCTGTTTTTACAGCAAATTGGTTGATTTACATAATATTCTTAACTTGAGTAATCTCGACCGAATGTACGCCGAAATGATTCAACAGTATTTTAATTTTTTCCTCATGGTTTGGAAAATGGCAGGAGAAAATGAAAAAATTCGAAGAGATTTGCCAGCTGAAGCAATTTAGCTACAGTATAATAGGGTGCATTCAAGTTTATAATTAAGTCCTGCTCGCCCGACAAAGCCAAGACTAAACTAAAGCCGAGTTACTCCAGTCATTAACCCGCAGTCGGGTGAAACAACGCGAGTCAGCTTTCTAAAGGGTTATTCTATACCTTTACATTCGCTTATAATTAAGCCAAAATCATCGGATTACAAATAATTTTTTTACTTAATGCATGTCTAAAATGTATCTCAAATCACTTAATTAAATTGAGAGAGAGATTAGGAATAAAAATTATTACTCCTGCTTAGAGGAAAATTTCTTCGTAATCACGGTTCTAGAAGTATTAGAGAGTTTTAGATTCACGTTTACGGCAAACATCAAACCGCTAACGAAGTTTTTGATTTTACAAGTCTATTATAACAGCTTTTACACCAGTTTTGAAATATAAACAATTATTAAACTTGTGCTCTTTAGCAATGATTTATAAGAAAGCAAATTAACCACTAGTCACGTATTCGCGAAAGCAGTAAATTATGATTTGGCGTTTGAAGTTTACGTTTGGCGTATAAATTTCATGCTTTGAACTGCTATGAGGGATTGTATAGTCGTTAAAGCATGAAATTTATACGCCAAACGTAAACTTCAAACGCCAAATCATAATTTAATGCTTTCGCGAATACGTGACTAGTGGTTAATTTGCTTTCTTTTAAATCATTGCCAAAGAGCACAAGTTTAATAATGGTTTATATTTCAAAACTGGTGTAAAAGCTGTTATAATAGACTTGTAAAATCAAAAACTTCGTTAACGGTTTGACGTTTGCCGTAAACGTGAATCTAAAACTCTCTAATAATGAAAACTCAACGCGTGTTTGGCGAAATATTCTTCTCACACTCATTAATAATTGACAAGCTTACTGGCAAATCATGTCAACCGTGATATGTCATGACGTGCAGTGGCTTTAAACCTGATAAAACACTCCTAATTAGCGTTCTTTATATGAAGAATTATACTAATAAGGCAGTATCTATTGTAGGCGTATCCTCATTAATATTATTTATTCCCGAGCCAACGGCGCGGAGCGCAGTTCCGGGCGTAAGCCCAGGGCAAGGGTACTAATCCCCTCCGGCTATTTACACTCGGGGAAACGAAAGCATTAGCCAAGTCTAAAGTTCATCAATGATCGCGGGCGTGGCTCACCAATGGTGTTGAGTGGGTGGTCATCCTCACTAATCTCAAAGATGTGGCTCATTGCTTGTAGGAGTGGGATAAGCAAGATTTCAATTTTAAAAGACATATATTTGGAAAATTGTTTCATATACAACAAGCTTGAAGCAATTCTGTTTGAAGGAATAACAAAAATTGATTTACTATGGGAAATCGTGAAATATACAGCAAGTTTGCTTTGAATATTTGATGAATAATGCTTTAACTTTTTGCCTAAAACATGAACTGTTTTCCTTTTCAACGAAGCTCTAAGTTTCATAAATTACCGTTTAATTTGAGAAAAAATCTTAAAATGTAAAGGAGAACAAATTGATTTGGAGGCTGAACTGAAATCGCTTTAGAATTTGTTTTATTTGTAACTTATTATGTTTTACTATTAGTTTATCGGTAAATGAACTATAGCTGGATGAACGTTTCAAAACATTTTACGAAGCGATTGAGGTTAAATTTTACATTAAATCAAAGCTCACAGAATGCAAAATAACATTCCTACAGTATCTATTTCTGAAATTTATTGTTGTGTAGTTAAAAGTACGAATCTTTCAACTATTTTGCAGTTTTGTACAAAAAATATGAAAAAATTAAATATTTAAGAAAATCGTGTTGTCATGGCAACACTTGAGCGCGAGCCTGCGTCCAGTGGGCCATTTCTGAATACTTCATGTTAATTTAATGTTTGGAAAATATTGGCGAGGGGTTACTGCATGCATGTATTTCTAGTATAAAGAATACCAATAAGGCAGTATATCCATTGCATTTGTATTCGTGTTTGAAGCCTACGCGCTCATGGCTTTAAATTAAACCTAATAAAACACTCCTGCTCGTTTATTAGTATAGGTAACAGATTGGTTTCGAGTGCAATTTGGATATAACATGCACGAGTGAGTTTTTCAAAGACTTCAAAATAGCACGAGTCCAAAGGACGAGTGCGATTTGAGGTCTTTGAAAAACTCACGAGTGTATGTTTATCCAAATTTCACGAGAAACCATGCTATTACTTATTAATAAATGCATAAAAATGTTCGAGACAATTGTAGTTTTAACTTACGCGTATATAGCGAACATTCCACCTGCAAAGTTTTCCTGGCTTTGTTATATCACATTTACAACGCTAACAGCTTGAAAATTCCACTCAACTATGTAATTTTTGTTAGTCTTGTTTAAGGTAAATGCTTTTCCATTCAAAAATGAAGATAAAAGCCATATTTTCCACGCGAAGGCGACTTTTACTTTATGTAGTGCGGCGCCATGTTTGTTTTGTTTTGAAGCAATCTGTGACCGTTACTTCTTTAAACTATATTGCTTTTAACTGATTTGTTGATTTAATCATCGCAATATTTTTCCACCAATCAGATCAGTTTGTTACAGATTTTTGCACTGTGATTACAGAAAGTTGCACTGTGATTACAGAAAATTGCACTGTGATTACAGAAAATTGCACGGTGATTACAGAAAATTGCACTGCTATTTGGGATTAACTGCACTGAAATCAACCAATCACAGTCGAGTAATATCTTTATGTATATTATTATAAATATAATACCATGATCACCTCGATTTTCATTGTTCTGAAAAGGAATGTGAATCCATATTTCCCTCACTACCCATGCATACGCTTTTGTCTTAGAAATTTCCACAAGAATTAAGAAATTTAGTGGAAAACAAAAGTTTTTTATCTTCTAATTTTCCCCTGCTAAAGAACACAAATTTAATAATTGTTTAATATATTTTATAACTGGTGGAAGAGCTGTTATAATAAAACTCCGTTAGCGATTTGACGTTTGCCGTAAAAAGGTCTCTAGTGCCTGACGACACCATCCCACACACCAACGATCACTTTGCCAGTTTTTATTCCGCAATTTTGAACAGTTTAATCGCGGGATAAAATTCGGTCTATGCGCATGCCTAAAAAGAATGAAGAGAGAGATGAGTTTCTGCTCGTGCGTATATATATGAAAAGTGTTCATCCCACAATCATAAGACAATCAAACAGCATTAAAAACAGACCAACACCTCGTGCGACACCCTCGGTCACAGGGCCTTTTTTAACATACAAGCTGGGGGGGCATTTGCCCCCCCCAGTCCCCCCTTGTGCCCCCCCACGAAATCACATTTTGCCCCCCCCAGGAAAAGTCCCTTTTTCCTAAAATTATACAAACAATCCAGCGAAGATTAACAAATAGATAAACGGAAAGTAAGTTTTATGCTTTATCCTTTGTTCTTGTTTAACAAAATCGAATTAAATTGTTACTTTTTTTACCACTAAGCCATGATAAATTATTGTTAATATTTTTTTTATTTTTTCGATGCTCAGAATGCAGAAAATAGCATTTCACGATTTCAAATTTCAAAAATTTTCTTGGGATTATCCCTCTAATAAGTAATGATAAATTACAGTTAATATTCTTTTTTACTTTTTGTGCATTTTTCCATCTTTTATTTCAAATATAACTATAGTTAGCATAAATTTTAGAGCAAATTTGGATGCTCAGAATGCAGGAAATGGCAATTCCGTGGTTTAAATTTCAAAAATTTTCTGGGGGAGTACACCCCCACACACCTGACCATTGCAATCCTCCTTTAATAAGTAATGATAAATGATGGTTAATTTTTTTTTACTTTTTGTGTGTTTTTTCCTTTATTTATTTCAAATACAAGTATAGTTAGGATAAATTTTGGAGCAAATTTGGATGCTCAGAATGCAGGAAATGACATTTCCGGGAGTCAAATTTCAAAAATTTTCCCCAGACCCCCCATTCATGCGTGGTATATTTGCCACACACGTGGCTTTCAGCCATTGCTATCCCCCTCTAATATATTATCTCTCAGAAAGGTCCCTTTTCAAAAAATGCCCCCCCCACGGGAAAATCCTTAAAAAAGGCCCTGCTCGGTCATCATAATATTATAAACTAATAACATATGGTTGACTAGTCGGGAAATTGGCGATTAAATTGCCCTCCGCCTAGGGAATATTTGTGAAAGTCCTCGGGCTTCCCCCTCGGTCTTTCACAAATCCTCCCTCGACGTCGGGCAATTTAATCGCTAATTTCCCTCTAGTCGTGTTATTACTCATAAGTACATAATACCGCGGGTGCTTAGCACAAGCAGTATTATAAATATTTCGCCAATTATGCAAACACAAGTGTGATTTTTCATTAATACTTCGAGAACAAGTGTAATTTCCCATTAATATCATTTATAGTTAATTTTACACAAGCAATCAATATATCAATATAATAGTCAAGCGAGCACAGCCATACGCGTGCCTTCGTCAATTTTGAGAGTAATTTCTGACATTAATTTTCAATTCATACGTTCATACGTGTGAAAAATTGTGAATAATCTTTATTTCTTCTTTATCTTTAATATATAAACATACTTTAAAAGCGCATTGCAAAATAAGAGCTCGGAAAATATAAATTTTCAAGTTGTTTTAATATTTATATTTTGAGATTTGTGTTTAATTCACACGGGCTCGTATCCGTGCCGATTAATCTTTAATCGGCACGGATAGGAGTCTTGTGGCTAACATTAGAGAAAGTTCGACTTCCAATACCAATACCAATACCGATACTGATGTTTTCACATCGTTGTCATTTTGGTCCCGTGAATTTTAAAGCGTTGAGTTATCACGACAGATAAAATATAGAACACATCAATCGTCACCGAAAATGGGCGCTATACTAAACTGCAGCTGAGCTAAAATTCCGACTAAAACATGACTCAGGCGATGCTAATAAACAAATAGTTTACATGTTTATCTAGCTTGCGGAGCGGC
>CACRXK020007328.1:0-23092 GCA_902702795.2 Paramuricea clavata
GTTATGAGAGCAGTCCACATTGAAGCTGTGTTCGGGTACGATACCGATTCATTCCTAATGGCCCTCAGCAGATTCGTCAGCGTTCGTGGTTGGCCCGAAATCATATATAGTGATCCCGGATCACAACTAATTGGTGCGGAAAGAGAACTCACGGAAACCTGGAAGAACATTGACCGACAATCCCTACATAAAAGTGGCACAGAGAATGGATTGACCTGGATCTTCGGCCCCGCTGATAGTCCTTGGTACCAAGGAGCTGTAGAATCCCTGGTGAAGAGTGCCAAGAGAGCTATTCATTTCGCAATCAATAACCAACGTCTTTCAGTCCAAGAGTTCATGACGGTGTGTAGCGAAGCCACGAACCTCCTCAATGAAAGACCTATCGGAACCCTCCCGAGCGCTGATTCCGAATTAAACATCCTTACTCCCAACAGTTTGTTACTGGGCAGAGCAACGGCGAAGAATCCTGGTGGATGGCAGCCTAACGGTAATAATCCATGAAAGCGTTATCATGTTGTCCAGATCGTGACAGACGAGTTCTGGAAGAAATGGACGGAGTTATACGCCCCAACCTTGGTTATTCGTCGCAAGTGGAATACAGCCAACCGTAACCTGCGCCCAGGAGATGTTGTAATAATCGCTGACCGTAATACCTTGCGAGGAGATTACCGTTTAGGTATAGTACAAGAAGTGTTTCCCAGTTAAGACGGAAAAGTTCGTCGAGTAAATGTCATGTACAAGAATTTTCAAATTGGAGAAAAGGTACAAAAATACAAAGGACATAACGAGGCTGTCATTGTGTCACGAAGTGCTCAGCGATTATCGTTATTAGTACCAGTGGATATGGATCAAGACCAGGAAACCAAGTCGGAAGCAAAAGAGAGTGTATGAATGGACAGTGACATTATATAGTATTGAGTGAACAATGCATTAGAGAAATTTACATTCAGATTTTAAGACGCGATCGCATCGACCCCAGTCCTTCCAGTGTATTGGGTTGTAGTAAAGTTGTAGACAATAATCTCTGCGATCGCCTTTTGAACGATGTTTATTTACGTTTTGTTAGAGCATGCGCATAGGAGCTAATATGGCGTGCGAAGGAAAACAGTGTTTTACCTAAATCTATTATTTTGTAATTTTCCATATTTTGATAATTAAAGTGAGTTGAAACCTGTTTTTCGCCTCATTTACTGGCAATCCCAGTACAGACTGCACCTAACCTACAAGTCCCACATTGTGTGTATTCTACAATTTGCTACCCATATCGAATTTCTACTTGGCTACAATGCGTTGTGTGACTTGTACAAAAGGCCATTTTGTTGAATATTAAATTTGTTAAACATTGTACATCGATTTGCTATTTGTTGAGTTTGAATATTCATTTGTACCCATTTCAACCATTCAACCCCCTGTGACTCTTGTATTTGGCAACCAGGAGTTACAGTAATGACATAGATTATTTCAACATGAATACCATTACATCTTTCAACTAACACATAATTCATGTATCTTTAATTAAGAGACAATATTAAAGGCATGATTCAAGACATTACTATTGAAAAAGATGATCTTAAGTCAAACGGAATGCATGTCGATGGCAGGAACTATATAATTATTAACTTCACAGATAATATTTAAGTCAAGGTGATTATTGGGGAATATTCACCAAGTCCAAGACGAAAATATTTTTACACAAGTGTTTTGTGTTTTTTGGGACTGAATTTATTTTAATTTTGTTTATTTTTTTATTGGTGATTTACACAAAACGGCTATAGTTGCCATTTTGTAAACTAGTTTTCAATTTTTTTTCTGTGTTGGTGTTGTGTACTCAGGTGAATATGATGCTTGTGATGTTACTCTGAGTGTATATCCACACCGGGCCAGCTTGAAAAATATGCCCGGCCACAGTGGGAATCGAACCTATGATCTTTGGAATATTAGCCCAATGCTCTGCCAACTGAGCTATGCGGTCAGGATGGTTCGAATAAGTGATATTTCAGAACAGAATCTAGTTCCTTCGATACCAATGTAATCTAGTAATATGAATGTGGCTGTGCATATTTTTCAAGCTCGCCCGGTGTGGGTATACACTCGGAATAACATCACAAGCATCATATTTACCTGAGTACACAACACCAACACAGATTCATATTACTAGATTACATTGGTATCGAAGGAACTAGATTCTGTTCCAAAATATCACTTATTCTAACCATCCTGACCGCATAGCTCAGTTGGCAGAGCATTGGGCTAGTATTCCAAAGGTTGTAGGTTCGATTCCCACCGTGGCCGGGAATATTTTTCAAAGCTTGCCTGGTGTCCCAAATCCACACGTTTTCAACTGTCATGCATATAACTTGCCAGTTACTGATAAAACATAGGGGGTCCAGTTAACAGTCTCCATAAATATTGTCTCGCGTATCCACATATATTGTCCCATAAAAATTATCTCATGTCTAATATTTGTCTCATTCACAATTAGTTACACTTGACTATAAGGCACTGATCCTCATAACTGTCAGAAAGGGAAGAGTTACCAATGAATGAAATCATCCTTGGAGGTAGAGGGTGCTGTAGCATGGAGTTCTGCATATTTTGCACAGCAATCAGGGTATGCCAATGGATCTTATGCATAATGACATCACAAGGTTTGATGCCTGCGAGGAATGCTGGTCTTAGTAGTGGTCGCTGGGAAAATTTAGATAGTAGCCATTTTGAATTGTTTAATATTCCTGTGCGATGACTGCTAAAACCAGCATTCCTCGCGGACATCAAGCCTTGTGACGTCATTATGCATAAGGTCTATTAAAATGCATCAACTGTCCCCTATACTATTTACAAATACATTAATGTACACTGCAAATATGAAAACTGCAAATAACATGTAATAGATTGATTTGGCTTTTTTATATCAAGTTATGTGACTGTTATAAAAATATGTTGCAGGGCTGTGCCTGTCCTGGAGTGCCAGCAGGTGATACTTGTGTTGCTTGTTTTGCTTAAACTAAAGGGAATATTGGAAAGTACGTATAGAAAACATTAATATCAGGAAGACTTTACAGTGCAGTCAGTCTAAAAATTAACATATCTATATGCTATAGTAAAAAGCAATTCTCAGTTCATCTTGATTCCCTCATAGCTGGAAAGGTATCCGTGATGATCTGATCCTTCTTGTGGAAGAAGACCTAACTTCCGTTAACCTATGCGCCCTACACTGTGAAATGCGAAATACCAAGCAGTTTCTTGGATCACGTGGAAAATCTTAATCAAACGCTGAGAGACCTTGGACCAAGTGCAATGAAAAAGGATTTCATCAGGATAAAGGAAGGACAAAATAAAGAACTGGTGGTCAATAAAAATCACATAAAAGTTGCTTCCCTTTCAGGTGACACTCTAATTAGTATGTGTGCGCATACTATTATAAAGCTTGTTTACTCTGCAGTACATGTATTTGAGGCATGCACAGCACGTCAATATTCGCATGAGGCAAATTTTTATGCCTCCTGCCGCCCTATAAGTATACGAAATACTGTACGGTATACAAATACTTGCAATACTGTACAATCACCAGACAATTATGCATTGCATGCTTGAGTCATTGACCTCTATAATAAATTATAACAAAATTGATATACACCGTACATAATAGTATATATGATTTCATCTATAATTAAAGGTCCAACAGAAAGGAACTTCCTGGCTAACATTACACAGGTTGCAGAGTATACCACATAATTTTCTGGTATATACAGTGATGGTGATAAGGCACTTTGGAGTAATAATGTACATTTTTCTAGTCAAATGGAGCTAGGCAGAATCCCAGGTTATGGATGAATACTGGGATTATTAAAATGATTGCTACTGTAAATTATGTGGAAAGTTGAATGGCCAGGAATTTTTACCACAGTACAAAATCATGTATCTCAAAACTAGCAAGTAAGACAGCAAAAAATTTAAACCTGTGTGTTTGGGCTGTAAGTGAAACCTGTACTAAAGCATTCACCTCAGCATGGTAACATGAAAGAAATAGAAGTAATATGTAATATTGAATGATAGTTACCTTTGTTTGAGCACTCCTTCACCTTCTCGAAGCACATCCGAAGAAAAAGGAGTCTATCCATGTAGTTGTGTGTTAGGATTTGCATAACTATAATAAAACAAAAAACGTAAACAATTGAGTTGCTATTCCTATTTCAAATTAATTGCACTACTTTACTAACAACCACCATGAAATAATATTATTGTAGAACATTTGTTGTAATTTTTTTGTTACAGCTGCAGTAACTATCTTCCCGATCAGTATAGTCAATAGTCTGTAATATTAATACAATTAACAATATTGCAAACCACCATGCCACCTCTAAATGTACTGTATTTAAAAAGTAGTGAAATAAAAACTACCCCTGAAGTACTCATTGTACAACCCTCATACCTGAGGTCTTTCCTCTTGGCGAGGAACGCAATCTCGTCCCCAGGGTCTTTTTGGGAAAGACCCTGGTATCAGCTGGTCATGTGATAGCATGAAAATTCATGCCCCGTGTGGGGGTGGGGTTGGGGTAGTGAAAAATTTAACCCGTTCGCAGGCTATTCAGTATGCCGCCATGTTTAAAAATTTGAAGTGTCAGCAATTTCTTTTGTGCTTGGATTTTGCAATATTAAGAGCGTGTGTCTCTAAAAACCGCCCACTGACTTGGGGCTCAAAATAAATTTCTTTGAAACTTTTACCATGAACTACATTTACTTTAACAACAAACAAATGCTGTTTGGAATTTTGAAAATATATTTAGTTTCAAAGTTTTAGTGATTTTTTGGTCTCGCACCGTCGGGGGAGAAATTCGCCGGCTAATTAAACGAAAAAGTGGGCTGAATTTAAATACACATAATTTCAAAACTTTTTGCTCAAAGTTTCTGATATTCACACCCAGCACTGGAAAACTATCGTAATTTCATCTAAACTAACTTAGGTTTTCAATTACAGAGCATTTGTGGCAATATTTAATGACAAAGAGCGCCATGTCAAAATACGGCTTTCAAATCCTACTATTTTCTACGTTGAATTTCTTAAAAGTGGGACCTAATTACATATAGTGACTAGTATAGTTGCAAAAAGGACACTTTGAAGTACTAAAAACCGTAATAAAACTCGTCTGCAAACGCGATTTGAACAATTGAGAGCGTTTGAAATTTGATACTATTTATGGCCTTTTGTTTACATTTGAATGTTGCTGAGGTCAGACGTCTGAGTCAAGGAGAGCCTGTTCGCAGGCTACCAAATAACATTTTCTCATTGCCCTTCTCTCAAAACAAATCGATAATGTCATAGTACTAAATTAGATTTCGTTGTTTATCTTACAAGATATTTAAATAGATGATATTAAACATATAAAATTGAATCACGGTAAACACTTGCAAAAAATGTTGCCTGGGAAAAACCAACAAAAGCTTTTGTTTTGTATTAAACTATTACCTTTCCGGTAATTACGTCACAACTGCATGGAAGTGAGGCTGAGGGGCCAAAGCATATCCCATTACGCGTTTGCTTTGGCCCCTCAGCCTCACTTCCATGCAGTTGTGACATAATTATTGGAAAGGTCTATTTCAATTATTATGTACTGTACAACCAGTCAATGTCATGCAAACATTGAAACACAAGTATACTTTTAGCATCCTATCATACACTGAAATTGGCACTTAGCGCATTTTAATTTAGGTGTTTTTTTTTTAAACGTAGCACTGAGTAAAGGCGAGGTTAAATGAGACAATTTTCCGCAATGCATTTTTAGAGTAGGTGCATGTTAAGTTGGACGCACACAAGGACATTATTATTTAACAAATACCTGACGTTTTCCTGTCATTTTCAGCGATTTTTCTTAGTTGATAGTAGTCGGATAAGATCAGATTGTTTTGATCCGCTATTTTGCCCGAGTTTTACAGCAAACGTTGCAGTCGGCCCTCTACAACATCACATGCGTTCGGCTTTACAAAGCACTACTTGCAAAAACTAGTCAAATTTGCGGTTTTTTTGAGATTTAAAATTCAAGTACGATAGCCAAATAAGGCCCACCTTTCAACACGAAAAGGAACAACTTATAGGAAGTTGCGTTTTTAGTTGCCAAATACCACAACTACATTCACAGTGTGATCATCTTTCAGTGTACGTGGCATGAGTGACACCCACGCGTGTTTTTTGCAAACTTGCGACATGACAGGGAAATGCATACCCATTTTATAACTCGGTCTACCTTTGCTAGCCCAAGTAAAAAGCTAATCATCAGCATGTCGCTGTGATACTACAGTATACCTCTAATTTCCAATGTTACCATGCGAATGCCGCACTGGCCTATGCTATATTTATCACTTATGAGAACCAACTTGCGCAAGTACTCCATAAATTTTGAATACATCCCGTGATACTTCCAGGTTAATGCCATCTTTTCCTTTGCAGCGACGTGCAAGCGCAGTGTAAGAAGCAGTATCGGCCCAAGTTGTACCGGTGGTTTGGGCATACTGTCATAGAGTGTATTTCTTCTCTTGATATTTCATGCTAAAACCAGATCTCGACAAACGGCAACTTGAAAGATGATTTTGAATGTTCTCATCAAAATCTTCTAAGCGTCTAATAACCAATTCACCCCGACACCCTCCGCATACAGTTGAACCGATAGCATTACTCTCAAATTTTGCAGCAATATAATTCAAAGATCAACTTCGCAGAAAGGTTCCAGAACTAAACTTCGCACATTTATAGACTTTTCGAACTGAGCAATAGTTTAGTATGCTGCAATGCAAACTCTAAATATAGCATGTGCCACATATAGAATTCGCACTGCATGCAGGCTTTTCCCCGAGTAGCATATTAATTTGGTTATATTAACTATGATTTGGTCAAGTTGTTTATTTTAACATGCCTATTATTTTAAATCCCTTGGAACGACTTACGGTGGATAGAAACAAAGAAATATAGATTAGTACAAAAGTGCGATAAACTTATTTGAAGGAAAGGTTATTTGGCAGAACTACCGCACATTTTTAGCAGTGACATGAACTCAGACATCTGACCTCAGCAACATTCAAATGTAAACAAAAGGCCATAAATAGTATCAAATTTTAAACGCTCTCAATTGTTCAAATAGCATTTGCAGACAAGTTTTATTACAGTTTTTAGTACTTCAAAGTGTCCTTTTTCCAACTATACTAGTCACTGTATGTAATTAGGTCCCACTTTTAAGAAATTCAACGTAGAAAATAGTAGGATTTGATTGCCGTATTTTGACATGGCGCTCTTTGTCGCTAAATATTGCCACAAATGCTCTTTAATTGAAAACCTAAGTTAGTTTAGATGAAATTACGATAGTTTTCCGGTACTGGGTGTGAATATCAGAAATTTTGAACAAAAACTTTTGAAATTATGTTTATTTAAATTCAGCCCATTTTTTCATTTAATTAGCCGGCGAATTTCTCCCGCGACGGTGCAAGACCAAAAAATCGCTAAAACGTTGAAACTAAATATATTTTCAAAATTCCAAAAAGCATTTGTTTGTTGTTAAAGTAAATGTAGTTCACGGTAAAAGTTTCGAAGAAATTTATTTTTCGAGCCCCAAGTCAGTGGGCGATTTTTAGAGACACACGCTCTTAAATAGCGTATACTGCGAGATTATTTTAAAACCTAAACAGGTGATTTGTCTAGAAAAAGTATTTGTGAATTTGGATATTCTTGCTGTTCTACCTACTGGATACGGTAAATTGTTGACTTTTTACCTGCTCCCTGCATTGTTGTATGCGAAGAAGCATGGTGTTCCGAAAAGCAAAGAAAACATATCAATTATTATAGTCGTATCACCTCTAAACGCTCTGATTACAAACCAGATCTCGCAGTTGGACTCAAGTGGAATTCGGGCAACTGCTCCAGACATAAGATTGTCAATAGAAGTTGAGACAAATCAGAATGAATCAGAATTATTTGTCTGTGACTTTCATCTCAGCGACAAAGCCAAGCTTGAAATCGGACACTATAACATTGTGTTCGCACATCCTGATGCGTTTGTTTCATGTGCCTATGGAAGGAAGTTGATGCAGAGTAAAGCTTACCAGGAAAACGTCTGTGCGATTGTTGTAGACGAAGCCCATTGTATTTTAGAGTGGTAAGTTTTATAATGATATTTAGTTTTGTTTATAATATTTTGTGTAAGAACAAATTCCAAATATGGATTAATTTCCTGGCTAATTTACTCAGGATAATAATGTGTAAGGCTTGTAGTTGTCTATCAATAGTCAAATTTGTATTCAAGATTTTTTACATTTTACTAGAAAATTGTTGGGGACAATACTCATCTCATTGGGTTGTTTTATTTTATTGGGCTATTCCATTTAATATCTGTACCCCCCCCCCCCTATCGAGGACATGGTCTCCAGCGCTTTTGCCCCTGAGGAATTCCAGTCCAATGATATGCCTACCCTGAGGACTAATAATATGCTAGCCCTGAGGAATTCCAGTCCAATTATATGCATATGCTGAGAAATTCCAGTCTAATAGTAAGCCTACCCTGAGGAACTCCTGCCTGATAATATAATATCCTTACTCTGAGGAATTCCAGTCAGATAACATGCTTACGATGAGGAATTCCAGGTTGACAGTGTGCTGACCCGTCAGAAAATATGCTTATGCTGAGGAATTCCAGCCTGAGTGAAAACAGCCTACACCTGAATATTTCCAGGCTGAAAACTACCCACACCTGAGGATTTCCAGACTGGAAACCGCTTAAGACCCATTTCCACTCAAGAAAAATTTCCACGGACAGAAAATTTTCCGAACATATTGTTAAAAGTTGAAAATTTTCAACTTCAAAATTTTTTTCCAACGGGAAATTTGTGTCGGCCAATCACATTTTACCAATTTTCTTTCCGCTGAAAATTTTTCTGATTTGAAATGGGCCTTTACACCCAGAGGATTCCCAGTCTCCTCTATAGGGGGAGGGGGGTACACATATTAAATGGAATAGCCCATTGGTTGTTTCTAATAAGTCTGTCCAGTGCCAAACCAACCAGCAGGGGTAGAACATATTGTGTTTTGCTACATGTGCATTAATTAACAAAGTTTAACAAAAATACACATTTTGTTTCATTTCAGGGGTAAAGATTTCAGAGTAGACTATGGCAACTTGGCTGTTTTGTGTGCAAGTGTTCCAGTTGTAGCCATGACTGCCACAGCAAATAAAAATGATAGAGACTCTATCAAAAAGTCATTGGGTTTGAAGGCATGTGCAGAAGTTGTTGGCAATCGAACAAATATTATGTACGAGAAACATTTTCGAGGTGAACCAGATGTGGATTCTCTAGTCAGAATTATTACTCCCATTGCTAAAGATTTGTTGAAGGAACAGACATATTATCCTTTGACAATTATCTACATTCCATTGAAGTGGTGTGGATTTGCCTATAAGATATTTGAGTCTGTTTTGGAGAGCAGTCAGTATTTTCCATCAGGATCAATGCCAATACCTGAGAACAGGTTGTTTGCTCAGTTCCATTCACCTCAAATGCAGGAAATGAAAGATGAAGTTCTGAAGCAGCTGTGCTCGTCAGAAAGTACTATAAGGGTTGTATTTGCCACAGTTGCTCTGGGAATGGGGGTTGATATTAAAGGCATACGGAGTGTTGTTCATATCACCCCACCATATACCATCCAGACATACTTCCAAGAAACTGGCAGGCCTGTAACTGCAATTCTGCACTACAACAATCGTGACATTGCAAAAAACAAAACAGGGATGCAAGAAGCAGTTAGGACTTTTTGCCAGAGTACGGTTAAGTGTCTTATATTGCTCACTTCACGTACGGTTAAGTGAAATATATTGCTCACTTCACTAGATACTGACCAAAAATATATCAAGCCAATTTATCCTAAACACCTTTGCTGTGGCATTTGTCAGTTAAAATGTGATTGCCCAAGTTGCGTTTAGTTTCACACACTTGTGCCACCCACCACATAACAGAACTTTGGAACAGAACTGCAGAACAGAAATTTATAAGTAATGTATATGTTTGTATGCTTTATAATCGGGAGAGGATATCATGTACTTTGTGGTAAATGGTGTAAATATGTTATTCTGTTGTCAAGTTGAATTGATGATAGACTTGTTACACTATTTAAAGTATCAGTCAGGAAGTTGTTGTCGTTCATGTTAGTGGAATCTTCACTGCACACATCAGTGCCGTAGCGGGGGGGGGGGGGAGGGAGGAGGCAAATATTTATATATTTGTGTTCTGCTTTATTAATTTCTTTTGAAATCAATTGTTTTTATGGTATGTGAACACAAATATATGAATATTTGCCCCCTAATTATCGTTCTGGCTACGGCACTGGCACAAATTGTAAATAAAAATGCCAATTTGAAAAATACAGCGTATTCTACATATACTGCAGTAATGTAATGGACTGAATTGTCCCATTTATTACTCTTTTAATCACATCAAACAGATTTTCAGTCCCTTGTTGTATATAATATATACAGTTCACCTTCTGTGAATAATAACCCAACAGCACAATGCTTAAAATATACCTTACTGATTATTGCATTTTCCCGAATGGCCTAGTTTTCATGTGGGTTATACTTCATGCACAGCAGGCTAAGAATATGTTCGTAAATTAATTGGGCTAAAGATTGAAGAAAATCATATACATTCATGCACAAAACATGTGGATATAACCTGTACGTGCACCTGCTACTTTAAGGCAGTCGAACATGGAAACAAGGCCATTGCCAATTGGGGAAAATGCAATAAACCTAAAACGGTAATGTCTATTAGCAGTGAGTAGAGCCACAAGATTGACAGGGATAAAGGAGTATGTACATTGTGGCTTAAGTGCAATGGCAATTTAGTGCTCTTTTAAACGTCTGTGCAGTGCTCTGTCAAATATCATCTAATACTTTGCAATGTACAATAGCACATTAAGTTGCTAAAATGTGTCACTTTGTTGACACATATTCTCCACAGGTTCAACTGCAGGTGTATCATCAACTGTTGGGAAATGCAATGCAATATTCTTTTGATGTCGTTTGAGCCATTCAGAAAACAATTCCTCATTTAAATTCTCTAACGGGTCAGATGGAATCCCCACAAACGAATTGTGGGATCGTCCAATAACAGGAGAGAAGGGCTTTAACTTGTGCAGATCATGTGCCACTTTATTCCCATCTTGTGAAGAGGACCTATGGCAATGGGCTGACGACTTGGGTTTAATTACCGCCTGTTCCTCAAACACATGAACGACCTTACGAACTCCACCAACTACCTTGCTCATTCTTCCAATAGCCTTCTCCGTCTAATTGGCACCCATCAAACGAATAAGCCCTTTGAGATCAGCATTTCGGTTTTCTTGCAGCAAATCGATCTCAATGTTTTAGTCTTTTCCTCCTTTCCAATTAGTCAATGCTGCCCACTTGCACTGATGCGCCTCTCTGGGCGAGAGTAGGACTTCATTCTGTACTGTAGAGATAAGCATTTCGATAGCATACGAATTAAATCCAGAAATAGATGAGAAGTAAAACAATATCTGTTTCTGGATTAGTGCTAAATGTTCTCCATTTCCAGATGCTACAGCATCCTTGCAATCCAGAAGGATAATAAAGGACTTCAGTAGGTTGAGGGCATAGTTGAAGACACCATCTGTGCTGTCCTCATCTGAGGATTCCATGTTGTCTTCATCTGATGTTGGGTAGATGTACTGTGTGACAAACTTGTCCAACACTGCTAGTGTTTGGGCCTTCTTTTCTTCATCATTTCCTCCATTAAAGAGAAAAGGATTATTTTCTTTTGGAGACTTGTTGACATCTGCCATCTTAAAAAACTCTAGCAGAGCTTCAACCAAGTAACAGTGACCACACTCATGAAGAGCTGCTCGCAGTCTTCGTAGTGCTTAACATCGACCGTCACGTTTCTTCTGTTGAGCAGTTCTCGGAAATATCGCAACGTACCATTTTCTCTTCCGGATGTTTTGTACTGCCGTTTAAAGACCGACTATAAAAAAATGCAAATTTCTAATTACTGCAACTTCACAACAATAAAACACTAATATACTATGTTGGTATTAAACTACCATACTCTGGCTACTACCAGACATTTTAACTCATCAATGGAAGACTTCTAAATGTAAGGTTTAGTTTCAATATATCCCCTTGAAGAATAAAATTGTTTGGTAATTGACATGGAATACTGCAAGGCATGGAATACCGTAATGTAAAAGTTAATGGGATCAGGGCCTTTCAAGAGGGGGGGGGCAAAGGGGGCAATTTGCCCCTTCCCCCAGTTTAAGGGGGGGGGGGCAAAAATTTAAAAAAAAAATGAAATTTTTTAATATAAAAATGGTATGAGAAAGAAATTCTAGACCATAAATTTTACAGATATTGGTCCAAAAAGTGTTTTACCTATGTTTAACGGGAATTTGACTGGCAAATTTTTTTGAACTTTAATTTAACTGGATGAAATGTATCCCGGAATTAAAATTTGTTATTAAGTAAATATTTTTAACCTACTACCATTCGAAAACATAAAGATCCAACTCAGAAAAATATTTATGCAGCAGTTAAAAACACAATAAAACCCAATAAAAATAATTTATCGGCATTTCCAACATGCTGGCTATATTTCTAACAGATAAAAATTCAAGCTTACCTTTAAAATACTCCTCTTCGTATGCCATCCAACAATACGATACGGATACAGATGGTCAAGACGCTGCTTTGCCGTATGACAACCAGAACGGAGATCAAGTGCACCAGCAAACCTCACTCTTGTTAATTCATCACCAAAACAAGGAATCTTTACTCCTTGAAGTGGATCAAAATCTGATGCTGCAGGTGGGATATGGGATCTAGGTTGATCTGGCCGTGTTGAAACTTCTACCAAGGGTGGGGAAACAGAGGGTTGGTCTGGCTGATCTTTGCACATACCACTTGCCTTGTATATGTCTTGTGTCCATTCTTCCAACTGATCCAACACATCAACACAATCGCTGTATTTCTTCTCATCCTTCATTAATACTGGCATGGTGATAATTTCTGATTTAGAAGACGCTGTAGCAGAATTGTCGTGATGAAGGAGAAGTTCCTCAGATGGTAGGATTTAAGGTTGAAAACTCTGGAAACTTCTTGATCAGGATTCTAGCTACCAGTATCCTGTACCGTTTTTGAATCTCCTTCAAGTCTTCTTCCTTCATACTGACAAGTTCACAAAAGTTGCAAGTCCTTATATCTTTCTGAGGGCCATCATCGGGTAGGTGGTCACTTGAAACTCTGGTAAACACCATGCTGGTTGCAACTGCATGCACGCTCTTATTTTGGTGAACTTTCCGCATATCATGCACCTTCTCCTCCCAATCTATGTTGTCGACAACAAATACAAACTTCCTTCCAGACTTCACCAATTCTACAGCATGGTCCAAAAATTGTTTGCCAATGTCATCAAGGACCACATACTTTTTAGAAATGCTCAGACAGAACCCATACTTGTTAAGTCGCTCAAACAACTATAAATAAATAAATATTAGTAATTTTTGTTGTTTGTATTAATAATTGTACATGTTAATATAATTATACATCTGAATAAATGGTCCAGTCCTCTACAGAGCTAAAAGGCCAAAGCTAGCTGAAATGTCAAAGCAAAGCGTGAAAATTATAGTAGGAACGACGAGTCATATGGAAGACATTCAGTTAATAGTTTGAATGAAATCATACTTTTTGCACTTGCCTTTGACCTTTCAGCTTTTTCCACTTGCCTTTTAGCTTTGTTGAGGACAACCTTAATTCATTTATCTGTATAATTGACAGAACTTAAGTTAAATGAGGAAAATAAGGGTCAAACAAATATTTCAAAATCAATTAAGTTTTCCACAATAACATATTTTGTTTGATCCTTGCATAATACTGGCACCAATCTGACACTCCCATCCCTTGCTCAACAGTATAGAGGTTCCCAACTTGAAGCAAATGTCATTGTTCACATTATGTAGCCCTTCACCCATATAGTTTCTAGGCAAGTGAAGAAATCTGGCATTAGATAACATGAAAATAATAAAGTGCCATCTGGCAACAGGTATCTATTCTATTGCCAAACAGTTTTTACCTCAAGCCTGAATCGACGACTAATGAATTTGAATATCTGCATCTCAAATTGTGACGCAAAATTCTCATTTGGTCAGATGCTATAATTTATATGTTTCCTCTGAGCTCTATATATGCCAACTGCTGAAGCACTATGTATTAAAAACACATTAATAACTGATCAAATTGGTCTTGGCCGTCTTATCTCAAAGCACAAAATGTTCTGTTTTGAGAAAACAGTATTTTAAAACATTTGAACTTTTGCTTGAATATCTTATATTTCGAAAAACAGTATAAACTGTATGGTCTAAATTTAGTTTGCACGGTCTATTTACAACACCATATAAGGATAGACATTCCATATTTGGAAAACGAACGTTACGGGTAGATATTTAAATTCATTAGTCATCGATGCAGGCTCTCAATTCAGCTTGAGAGCCTGTTCGCAGGCAATTGCAAATTGGGCTATTCCAATTATTATCCACACACCCTTGTTGAGGAACCTTGGAATTTCCAGGGGAGAGGGTGCATTTATCTATACGAATTTCCAGGGGAGAGGTGCATTATCTTTCAAATTTACAAGGAAAAATCCATGTGAAGGTGTAAATTTTATATGAAAATTTGCGGAAATTCCAGTGGAGTACTGACGTGAGAAAGGGGTTCCTCAACAGGGGGTGCAGTAATAATTGGAATAGCCCAATAACAATATTTAATCGTAAAAAAGTATCACTTTTATACTTTATACCAGTTAATCTGTTACTTACATTACTTGATGCTTTTCCTTCAGTCAAAAGGACAGTTACTGTATTAATCCTTTGTACCCTGCTCAGTTCATGACATCGTGTGAACATGATAATACTATAAATCAAGCATATTGGTGGTAGTTTCTTCCCAGGGTCCAACATGGAGCAATCAAGCAATCTTGATAGGATTTCTGCAATGGCGAGACATCTAGTTGAGAGTTCATTTACAATTTCGACCATCCAAGTCTCCTGGGACAAACCACCATAAGTTCCATCTCTCAACACAGATGGCTCATCTCTTCTGGTAATATTCACCAATTGTTTATTGGCCTCTCTCAGCAGCATGTTGAGTTGCTGTTTTAAACTCTGGTCATCTTGTAAAGGACTTACATTCTATGACAAATATAAGACAACATAGTTTAACACACAAACACAAAAGTCTATATTTGAGGTTCAATTTTAAAATAAAAGCAATGGTCCTTTGATTAATTTGGGTCCTTTTTATATGGGGTAATTTTGCATAATTTCTGTTGTATTCTGATACAGCTAAATGAATCGAATTAAGGTTGTCCTTGACAAAGCTAAAATGCCAAAGCTGAAAGGTCAAAGGCAAGCGCTAAAAGTATGATTTTGTTCAAAGTTTTGGCTTGACTTGGCTGATTGTTCTCCATATATTTCAATTTACCAGTATTATAAAACGGATATTAAATTTCGACACAACTACATCAGCTACACAAAACACGTCTTTCCTACCGAACTTTTGCATTTGGCTTTGACCATTTTATAGTTTTGGCCTTTTAGCTTTGTAGAGGACAAGTTTAATTCGTTTAGCTGTATATATCTACGTAAATATTTTGACTGTAATATATAAAATTTACATATATTTAAAAGAGCATGCAAATTATTCCGTCAACAATTTAGCGTTGTTTGCGCGAACTCGCATGCATAACAAGACAATATAAACAGTTCGATTTAAAACTTGCCAGGTGGTTTAATACAAATAACAATTATATATATATATATATATATATATATATATATATATATATATATATATATATATATATATATATATATATATATATATATATATATATATATATATATATATAGTATTGTCCCTAATAAACAGACAAATCGTGCGTACTCACTTCTATATTCTCACGGGATTCTTGACAAGAATCGAACGACAACGAAGTTCTTGCTGAAGGCGCCGCACATGTAACTTGGCGAGATCTTGGCGGTTGGGAAATAGATGGCGAAACATCGACACAGCGTTTGAACCGGGTTTGACTTGACTCGCTTTGGTGAAATGACCGCTCGGTTTCCACAATTACCTTTTGAAAATCCACAGTGTTATTAAGCCTGCGCTCGCATGGTCTACATATGAGATGGGGCAAATCCACCTCGTAAACAATGGGATGCCCGCAAATTTGTTCGGCAATCTTGAGTAAAGCTCGATTTGAAGGCTTGAATATATTCTTGCGGCGACTTGTGTCGCCCACAGCTCTGCAAAGTCGACAAGAAGTCGAATCTATCCATGAATTTGAAGCTCGATACGCTTTTTTCGGGGTTTCCTTGGAAGTCATTCAGGTAAATGAGCTTTGAGACTGAACACATGGCTTGATATGTAATTTGATATGGTTTGCAATGGACTGTAATACTTTTCGCGGTATTCATTTCCGTGTTTAATATTTGACCGCCATGTCTAACTCAAATTTTTAGTATTTCTCACTCCTCGATTGCAAAAACTTTTCAGGCATAAACCTTACATATTAACAATACTACTCAGCCACCCTACCCTAATTAAAATTTATTGTTATCTCCCAGATTCTGGGAGACACGTGACCAGCCGATAGCAGGGTCTTTCCCAGGCGGTGGAAAGTCCCTGCGACGGAGGTTGTTTACTCCCATGTTCACGTCGCCATATTCACTTCTTCCAATCTCTCGATTACAAAACAAATCATCCCAAAACAAGGAATTCATGTTTGATTTTTAAAAGAATAACCGTTAATTTGTGAATCGTTTGAATGAAAGCAAAAACTCGTCAGCTAAAACAGCTTCTTGCTAACTTTCTGCTTTGTTTTGAATGTAAAATGCAATAGAGCTTTGTTTCTGCCCGCGATTATTTGGTCAGCGACGTCAAATTTCCCACCTGTTATGGTCCCGCTTACCCGGGATTCAATAAAGTGTGACGTATTTTGAGCAATTGAAATAAGTCGCAGTTCATGATATAACAAAACAAATTGTATGAAATTCCATGTTTTAGACAAAAAACAAATGTTGTCGAATGTTATCAATCGTCTTCTTCCACTACATAACTTCTAGCGCGTTCTTAATTTCGTTTAAAGGATAATGGCAATAAAATTTTTTATTGCTTTATCTGAAAGAGCAGGAAAAAATAAGCCGATTGGCCGTTTACTGCTCTATTCTATCTCATCTAGCCTGCGTGCAGGCCCAAGGGAACTGATAGTAGGCCTGCAACCATCACCCCATGTTTTCGATTTTCGCCGGCCGAACCGCCGGCTAAATTCCCATTGGCTAGCTGAGGCGATCGGTAATTAATTAACCTGGCGTGCAGGCCCAAGGGAACAGTGATTCATCACAAAGGCATAGACAAAGGCTCTCGATAAGCTTAAAATTTGAAAATTGATCACTTTTTTCGATTACAAATGGAACAAGAACAGACTGTTTATTGTTTACTTGAAGGAAGACATGTTTTGCCGTTATGCCAATGGGGATTGCTTGTCGTGAGGTGTTGGAATAGCAAATTACGACTGGGGTAAACTATAGTAACCTTTACTTGAGTTTCATTATTTTCAAACAGACTTCAGTTGATACGTTCAGTGGCGAAGCCAGCGGTCATGCAGGTCATGCAGTGCATGACTAAAAATTTCCCCAAAAATGTTTAAAAATCAGTTCAGTATAATTGTTTACAATAGAATTATACTTTATCTTTGCACTTCTACGCCTAAGTATTTTATTTATTATTTTGTTTACCCAAATCAATGGTCTTTAGACGATATTCTTGCTAAATATTCTCGTATGTTATTGATTTTGGCTTTGTTACCTTGGCAACTGAGCGGTCCTGCATATTTTCACATGCATGACCGGTTGCGTAAGCGCGTGGAAAACGATTGCGTGTGATTGCTGCGTGGTTTGCTCGCTGTGTGTTTTGGTCATGCACTTTCAGAATTTCATGACTAGCTGTATTATTTTATATTAGGTTTGTTGGTTTCTGATTGGCTTACGACGTTCGCGCACGCGCAATGCGGCTGTTTTTAACGCCTTGGTCATGCAATTTTCGATTTGCATGACTAAACGGGCAACACAACCTGATCACAGCCTCTTAGCTCGAAGCTTTCAGCCTGAATGAACACGTTTTCAGGTCATTCAAGCATGTCGACTTCTTCTTTACTCGAAGCTAACGATATTGTTTGGGAATTGGTGAAGAAACCATTTTCTGCTGAGCAGAATATTATTGTTTATAAGCAGAGAGAAACGCCAGATCTTTCGACATGCCCGATCGGGAAGGTTTTCAAATGTCGTGGTATTCAAAGAAAGAATGGCTTAGCCAGTCAGGCTTAGGCTAAATAAGCTATTGCCTATTGGTATTTAGTTATTGTTACATGTATTTTGTCTTGAATATTCAAGACTTCAACCCGAGCATAGGCGTATAAAGCATCGAACGCTATATACTATATGAAATACAATGTCAATGTCGAGGTCAATGTAGTAAACAATGTAGTTCTATAAATAGCGCTGCAAGGCTTATACATTTCAACACGCAACACAAACATTTTAGCGATTGTGATTTAGCAACATATTTGATATATACTTGTTTGTGAAACAAACTAAGAAATTTCAATATATATTGTTAAATTGTATTTACCATTTGGTACATACTCCCCGTGCGTTCGAAAATATCCAATATTGGCAATAGCCAATAATCGATATGAATGCAGAGTTCGGCTATAAAACTGACAGTAAAACTTCTACTCAAACATTTGATAATGCTTAATTCATTTCTGTATGTAATATTGTAACTAGAAGTTACTATCGCAAGGAAAGTGCTGCCTCATCCCCAAGGGATCAAAGGCAGCATGCGCAATTTGCTGAAAAAGGGGCTGTTTTTATGACCCCGCTTTGTCAGGACGAGATATGAGGCGGTATGATTTCGATGTTTTGAAATAAGTCACGGTGCACAATTCAGGAAAAATCTTCATTATTTTCTAGAGATAGATTTATATAGTTAACTGTAAACGAAAAGTTGTTCAAGCAGCAATAATTAATAATCTTCTTGTTGAACTACAAGATCTTCTCTACAAGTGCTGTTAACAAGCATGGTGACTTATTTCAATACATCAAAAGTCATCCCACCTTCCATCATGTGAACATCCCCTAAGACACATGTTCAGGAGGTAAGAAAAGTGCAATTTGAATACCAAACACCTTGACCAAGGTCAAAGGTCAGCTAAATATTCTAATTCTAATACAGTCAGTGGTGAAGCTAGGTCGTACGTTCGATTCCCACAGTGGCCAGGCATAGTTTTCAAGCTTGCCCGGTGTGGATATACACTCAGAGTAACATCGCAAGCATCATATTCACCTGAGTACATTACACCAACACAGAAAAAGTCAAGGTCATGCTACAGTATACAAGTTTTTAATGAATTGCATTATTCAAATAGATCCAGGTTTATAGGTGTGGCATGACCAGTTGCCATTGTAGTTAGCTTGCAACTGAATACTGTACAATATCATATTATATATAAACAATAATAATACTTGAATGAATCATTGGATATGTAGAATTTAATAACAATTTCATATGCAGAAATATTAAGTCTGTTTTTGACCCAATTATCGTCTTAATGGCACATTCAAAGTAATCTGCGATCAGGCCTATAAATAAATAAATAGGCCTGATACAAACCTTAACAAAAGATCATGCCTTACAATCATATTTCAGGTGTAAATTTTTTAATCTGTCATTTGATTGGTTGGTGCTAATTATATTATATTGTTGTTCATAGTGATCACAACTATAATTAGATTGTTGTTGTCCTTGTGTGAAATTTAAATTTCTCCTGCGACATTTTGATTGGATAATAAATATAAACTTTGTTGCACATGGGTGGAAAACTATCGGATTAAGGTTTGTGTCAGGGAATATTTGTAAAATAGAGCCTGTTCTCAGGTTACCTTCAAAGTTCAAAGCTACCCACACTACCGTAGGAAGCAATTTTGTATTGGGGGCTGATTAGTCTGGGGTGATTATTGCTAGTTTACAAATTATTGTTGCTATGACCCTGACCACTAAATTGCAAAACAACTGAACAATCTGCTGATGCCTGATGGGGGAGACAAAATGGTCATTCTAGAAAACATCCATACCACCCCCACGGAAGAAATTGGAGGTGAACCACCCTACCCCCTTCGGATATCCTAATACATTTACTATTATCACAAACAATTTGTCCCCTCCTCCCCCTCCAGATGGCAGAAAATTCCTCCGGGGGGAGTGTGGATCTTTTCTGGAACAACCCAATCTGTTTGTTGACAGTTTTGTTTCATATGTCAGCTTCTGATGACATCATTAATTTGTAATGATTAAGATTGTTGATGACATCATTAATTTGTAATGATTAAGATTGTACTCAGTCAGAACTGCAAAACTATATAATACAAAAAATTGTGAACATTATAAAAAATATAGTATACCCTGAACTGCAGTCTGTAGTGACACACACAGCCAGGTGAATATATTATGCTAACAATTAACAATGGACATACATCTCAAAAATATATTTGTACAGTTGACATGTTATTACATGTAACTGCTGGTAAATTAACATGTGCAGAAAACAATCCACACTGGATTGCAATAGGAATATCTTTCTACAAGTCAGATATTTTTTCGTTCGTATGCAATTATGTGTTCCAATACGGGCACGATACTGCTCAATTGATATTCCATAATATCAATATTGTAATAAATTATCACTGTGATTATTTATACCTTGAAGTACGATGTTCTATCAATCTCAATTCTCAAACAGATTTTTTACTCCACTTGTTTTAATATATGAAGAGTTGTATACTTGTATGGCACCTCATTCGTTCCAATGGGTAAAATAATTTCGTTCCAATGGGTAAAATAATTCGACCAAAACACATTGTTATTTGTGATTAAACTTTCATCCTACCTTGAAAAATATTTTCGATAAACAGCCAGACGCAAGAAAAGTATTTCGATAAACAGCCAGACATAAATTTACAACAGGCAACGAGGCACATGTTTACAAATTGTATCGTTCATGCTGGTGTTCGTGAGTCTCAACCAGGGTATTCGGAAAGTCAAATCACAATCTGGAGTATGTTATTTTTTTAAATACTGTATCTGTGACGTCAAAAAACGTCATAAATCTGATCATCCAAACAAACATTCGTCACTTGAAAATCGAGTTGTCGTTCGGCTATACATAACTCGGCCAAAGAGACTGGGCACACGTAAACGCAATACTTCATGTTAAGAATAGTGTGCTGCCTTCGGCAGCAATAAAACTGTTGGCGGGAAATTCAAATGCGCTATAACACATGGTGAAGAATAGGAGGCTGCCTTCGGCAGCAAAAAGTGACAAAGCGCGTAAAGCTAATTTCGTCCCAAAATAAGTAAACTATTTTCTCGTTTGCAATCGAGGCCATATTTCCAGATTATACTGTAATATGCACAAAATAATCGAGTTGCACAACTGATGTATGAAATTTTAACTTTGGTTATACAGTTTATATTAATAATCATCAATTCTAAACCAAGGCGCCATTATTGAATACAGAGATACAGCGTTTGTTCCTGATCTGAATTATTTTATTGGTAAGATATCTATGGTAATGGTAGATCAATAACCGGACCGTCCTCATGCAGTCCTCAACAGTTCGTTCTTTAATTTTTACACTGCATGCATAATTGAATTTAACCCATCCTCGGTCCCAGGGCCTCACGCCATGTACTAAAACACGGAACACTAATCCGGAACTCCGGAACAGCACGGAACAACCCAGAACACCTCCGGAACAGTACGGAACAGCCCGGAACACCTACGGAACAGTCCGGAACACCTACGGAACAGTCCGGAACACCTACGGAACATGGCGGAACATCACGGAACAGTCCGGAACACCTCCGAAACAGCTCGGAACACCTACGGAACAGTCCGGAAAACCTACGGAACAGCCCGGAACACCTACGGAACAGCCCGGAACACCTCTGGAACAGCCCGGAACACACCTCTCACCTCTGGGACACCTCCGGAACAGCCGGGAACAGCACACAACTGCCCGGAACGCCTGCGGAACAGCCCGGAAAACCACTGGAATAGAACGGGACAGTTGGAAACAGCCCGGAAAACCACCGGAACACCTCCGGAGCTGTAGCTTTTTTTAACCATTTAGGCGCCAAATAAGGGCTATCTTTAAAATAGAGAGTGGGGGAATGCGTGAATGGATGCCGGAATGCTACAATTTCATTAACTTATGACACGAATTAAAACGTTTGCCATGAGCGTGTTTTGTTGTTTCGGAGTATATTCATAACTCGTACTCGTGTATACTGATAAAAAATTGAAAAGAGGCTAATATCTTAAAATATCCGTTTGTTAAAGAGAATTGTTAAAGAGAATACGTCTGGACTCAAACTTTGCTTCATGTATTTAACCTCTGGTTTTTAACCATAGATATAGGAGACCTAGCCTGCGTGGCAGGCGGTATTTCTACAGGCAGCGAAAATTAAGGAGTCAAAGGAAATACCGTCTGCCGCAAAACTAAGGGTTTTTGAATTACCCGTCCGCTGGTGAACGGAAAAAACGGATTGGTTAGTATTTTTATGTAGTTGTCAATCAACGGCTAAATTCGGTTAAATGTTAATCATTAACCAAATGTTTTGACGTTTTGAAACTCTGCGTTTTGAAATTAATTCACGTCAAGTCAGACCAGAAATGGAATACCATAATAAAAGAAGCAAATTTAAAGATACAAGCTGAAAAATAACACTCTAAGTAGTGTTTTTGATAGCGATACGAACAAGAATATTTAACAAAGAAGATACGTCCGAAGGGGCCAAAGTTATGATCGGCGAAAGGTATGGGCTAGTCTATACAGGGGCGTAGCGTGCGGGTGTGTGTGTGTGTGGGGGGGGGGGGTGACACCCCCCAGTTTTAGTGGGGTAGTCGGTAAAACGCGAAGTTATTG
>CACRXK020007329.1:9262-23088 GCA_902702795.2 Paramuricea clavata
GGGGGAATGCCCCCCAGTACCACCTTGTGCCCCCCCCCCCCACAAAATCACATTTTGCCTCCCCCCCCCCAGGAAAAGTTCCTTTTTCCTAAAATTATACAAACAAACCAGCAAAGATTAACAAATAGATAAATGGAAAGTAAATTTTAGGCTTTATTCTTTGTCCTTGTTTAAAATTAACAAAATCGATTTAAATTGCTACGTTTTTCTACCACCAAGTAATGATAAATTATTGTTACTATTTTTTTTTTTTTAATTATTTTTTCAAAATGCAGGAAATAGCATTTCCGGGTCTCAAGTTTCAAAAATTTTCTGGGGATTATCCCTCTAATAAGTAATGATAAATTACGGTTAATATTCTTTTTTACTTTTTGTGCATTTTTCCCTTCTTTTATTTCAAATACAAGTATAGTTAGCATAAATTTTAGAGCAAATTTGGATGCTCAGAATGCAGGAAATGGCATTTCCGAGATTCAAATTTCAAAAATTTTCTAGCCGGGGAGTACACCCCCACACACGTGACCGTTGCTGTCCTCCTCTAATAAGTAATGATAAATTATGCTTATATTTTTCAATTACTTTTTGTGTATTTTTTCCTTTATTTATTTCAAATACAAGTATAGTTAGCATAAATTTTGGAGCAAATTTGGATGCTCAGAATGCAGGAAATGACATTTCCGGGATTCAAATTTCAATCCATTGCTATCCCCCTTTAATAATATTATATCACAGAAAGGTCCCATTTCAAAAAATGCCCCCCCCCCCCCACGGGAAAATCCTCAAAAAAGGCCCTGGTTCTGATCACACGAATTTTGTTATTGTAAACCAGCCTTTATGATTCTGCTTAAAATGCTTGCTCGGGTAGAAGTGAAGATGCTTAATAGTTAACATATTGTGCAGACTTTCAATGGTGCAGGACTGATTCTTACGATCATGCATTGCTAGGGTGTCATATATATTCCTTGAGCAGGTTTGCCAGGAACTTTGTATCTTTCATTGCTCAATGAAGCATACGGCTGGACACTTTCATTTTGATTTATTTTAAGTTGCCCGCAACCTTCTTTATTTAAACTTTGATAATTTGCATCAATCGGAACTCTCGTCGAGCTGTCAAGCTGTGCGTATACAGTTGGTTCATCATAAACGTGTTCAGAATGCGGTTTCTTTGGCATTTTTGGTCTTTTTGGTTGTTTGTCACCTTCATAAGCAGCATTTTGAATGTCACCAATATTCCTCGTGTTATCGGGGCCTTCTTTTCTTCGACAAATAAAGCGAGCAACAATTAAAATTACCGTTACCAAGACAATTACCGCTGCCACCGAGACTCCGATGATGATGCCAATGCTCTTCTCTTGTGACGAAGGATCGGATGAATCTGGATTGAGCGCATATGAAATTGAAAATAGAATATCTAATTATGTTATTTGCTATGCAGGCTTATATTAGAGGGTAATGAAGGGAGATTTATAGATCCTATTTTCCAGCCCATATTTTTCTAAATCGCTTGTCACCATTTTTGTTAACAAATCCCATAAGCCAAATATGTGAAATTAAAGGGAAAATGTGCTCTCTTAAAAGACATAGTCCAGATACATGCAATAATACACAGACCACGTACTTGCAATATAACAGGAAAATGACCTCGTCAAGTCGACGAAAAGCAGAACACTGTCTTGCTGAACTATTTAAGCCAATTATTTAAAAATGTTTAACTACTACTGTCTTTCTAATTATGGTGTATCGTTTTCCCATTCCCATTTTTGTGTCTGTCATGTGTTTTTGTGTCTAATTTTACCCCTTCAGGATCGTGATATTGGTTTGTGTGGTTAATTTGGAAATACTTTACCAGAAAAACTTGGGGAAGTTTTAGCAGTTTTAGTTACGAAAGCTTGGCTTTAAGCGCGCTCTTCCCGTTCGTTTTTCCAGTTCCAACTACGAGCGGCTACTATTTAAATGCCTGTACTGCTATTTTGATAATAATATTTACTACCAAAAACACTCACAACAATTCACTTCATGTATTGGAAATTGTACGGTTCGAGAAGTGTTAATGAGAAATCCCATGCGTGTTTGGCAAAATATTTATAATGCGCACACGCGGTAATACAAAAGTGTGATCATGATTTTTCATCAAGGCTTCGAGAACATGGTTAATGTAATTTCCTATTACTATCACTTTGTAGTGAATTTTACACCAGAAACCAACGACAAGAGACATTAATATTAATATACTCAAGTGGACACAGCCATATATTTTTGTCAATTTTGAGATTATAAATAATTTCCAATGTCAGAAATTACTCTCGTATTCCTGCCAATTAAACTTTCATCAGCACACTAGTGCGATTAATAATTCATCTGTAAAATAGTTTTCAATTAACCAATCAGAATCGAGTAAATCGACTAAAATAATATTAACTACAAAAAGTCAGACTTTACCATCGTCGTCGTGGATTTGCACAATAGCAGAGCTTCTTGCAATAGAAATTTGGTTGGTGTTTGTTGCCGTTAACTCTACGATAATGTTTTCAGGTTCTTCTGTTAATTGGTCGTCTTTAATTGCGATTGTCACATTTTTGCTATCCTCTCCTGGCATAATTTCAAGATTTTGAGATACGGACGTGTAGTCGTGTGGATTTTCAGCCGTCTCATCTGCAGTACGTAGTACACTATAAAGACACAAAATTTAAAAGCAACTTTTAGAGTATTTAGAGCCACAATTATGGGAAAGTATTTTACTGACAACTCTGCTTCATTTTTGTCCACTGCAAATACTTTCTGTCGAAGAGCCGCCCATAAACACAGAAATATTTTCTGTTCTTTTTTTTCATGTGTCATATATTTGATAATTGTTGGATGAGGTTGAGCTATTAAAGTCTAGGTTGTGCTATTTGCCGAAGCTGTAGACTGAGCTGGCACTTCATAATTTTCGATATCACCGCGAAATCCGAATTCAGAAGCTATTTTATTCATCCTATATAAGAAAAAGATAAAATTGTTTTACAAAGAAAGTTTTAAAGCTTTCTGCAAGGGCCTCTTCTATTCTCTTGGTGCTTACTTATTTTTTCCTTTCGCACAAAATAATCCCCGAGCTGGCGGCGCGAAGCGCCGTGCGAGGGTACTAATTCCCCCGGCTATTTACACCCGGGGAAACGAAAGCATTAGCGAAGTCTAAAGTTCATCAATGAGCGCGAGCGTCGGTCACCAACGATGGGTGGTCATCCTCACTGATCTCAAAAATATGGCGGATTGTCATGAATAACGGACACTGATTGGTCCAATTTAAAGTTTGCATTATAACGACTGCATGACGACAGCGAAATAGCAAACATTTCTTGATTTGGTCATGGATAATAAAATAAATGGATATGAAACTAGCTGACGTGACCTAATGTTTTTTACTGTGATTGATGGCGTGGCTGGGTGCCTCAACCTAGTTGAAAACCAAATTCTCAAAAACGGCATGTTTAGCAATAATACAGCTAAACATTTTAGTCAAAGAGCAAATAAATGTAACCACGCTATTCTACGATGAAAACTCTAAGTATTCCCAGTCAATTTTAGCAAATATTTCAAGCACTAAACAGTGAAAAATACATCGCAAATTTCGCAAAAATTTGTGACGCCAATTTCGTAGCTACAAATGTAAAAAAATACAAAACAAAGACGAAAAACATTTACCTTGAATGCTTTGTCGTGGCTTAGGCATGTTTTTAAAACAATTAGACCAGTTTACGCTTCAAGATCACCCTTTTAAAGTGGAAAATATAGCAAAACAACAAAAATGCCGAGAACTTTGGTAACATTCCCAATACGCGTGACGTCACGTTTTTCAACAAGGATGCAGTCAATGACGTCAGAAGTTTCCAATCCATTTATTTTATTATCCATGATTTGGTGATTGATAAATTTCTTGCAAATATATTTCATTTTTGCTCGTATTTCTGCAAGATTTTGTAAATTTCAAGAAAGAAAGAAAGGGCGAAAGAATCAGCTAAAAGAAAGGTGCCGACGTTAACGAAGGTAAGTTTGTTTTAAATATTGATTTTATAATGGCTTTAAAACTCGATGGCCTTTGCGTATATGAAACAACTAAACAAGAGAGCATATATAAATTTCAGTGTAACTTTAATATTGATTCCCTTTTTATTATATTGAATTTTTTAAATAAAAAATAAAGCAAAGACCAATGTTATTTGCAAGCGAGAATTTGAAATCATTTTATTGCAAACTCAACGTTTATCGATAAAGCCATTTAATAGTTAAAGGCATTTTAGTTTTATAAAGAACACTTTAAAATGTTTTCTGAATTGTTTGTGGCTGAATCTTACCTTAAATTGGAGCTTGTATTACGTATAATTACATACCTAACATATATATGTTGGGAAATTGTTAATTTTGTAATTAAAAGTGATATTTTTAGGCGATTTTCATTTGTAAGAATATTCTTAAAAATTTATCGTGTTACCAAGACAACTACTCTAGATACTTCCTGTTCGGAAAATACAACGGTTTTGTCAGCAAGGCGAGGGTTTCTGCATGCATGTATTTTCTAGTACTGTGTTTTTACAGCTCGTTCAGTTTTCGTAAAGTGCTTTCAATTATACCGAGGTAAATCCTACCATTGCTGAATGTGATTCTTGGATAAACAAGCTGGCTTTTGCTGGCGTTTCAGTTTTCCCCGAACCGTGTGAGGTACTAATTCCTCCCGGCTACTTACACCCAGGAAAACAAAAGCATTAGCGAAGTCTGAAGTTCATCAATGATTGCGGGCGTGGGTGACCAACGTGAGTGGTCATCCTCACTGATCTCAAAAATATTGCGGACTCTCACGAATAGCGAACACTGATTGGTCCAGTTAAGAAGTTGCATTATAACGACTGCATGACGACAGCGAAGTAGCAAACATTTCTTGATTTGATGATTTCTTGCAAATATATTTCGTTTTTGCAAGATTTTGTGAATTTCAAAAGCTTTTTGATAAAATAAAGGAGAAAGAATTGCGAAAAGAAGGGAGTAAATACGCCGACGTTAATGAAGGTAAGTTTATCGTTTCAAACCCAAAGTTTATCGACAAAGGCAGTTTTAGGCCGTTTGCTGTGACCTCGAAAAGTGCCTAGAAAACGATTTTCATTAAGCATGTCTTGGAACTGAAATATGTTTATGGGAACTAACACTTTCGAACACGCTGAGTTCAAATCCGAAAACTTCCAGCACCGTAGAACCGCAGTTTTCTCATAAACTGCTATTTTATCTTCGCTGATTCACAACAATTTTTTTCACTGTTCAACGACACGGATGGGTGAAGACACACGATTGAATAACTCAAAATGACTAATTCCTATGAACCAGCCTCTACATTGTCATTGAAAAAAAGACCAGTTTTGGTCGAATTATTTTGAGTTATGCAATTTTAAGCATGTTCGACGTAAACAACATATGTTGTCTACATCTTTGGGAAGGTACCGATATCGCTTTGTAAAATCTTCAGTTCTGGCTCTATCTCTATAAATCACAAGGACGTCAATGTTAAGTTGTTGGGCTATATCTCTGAGATGAGAAATAATTTCTTACAATTATTTCTCATCTCAGAGATATAGCCCAACAACTTAACATTGACGTCCTTGTGATTTATAGAGATATAAATTATACAACGATGATTTATAGAGATATGATTATACCTTGTGATTTATAGAGATATGAATTATACAACGATGTAAAACCGTAATCTTATGGAATGGGTCAGCATCTCCATTTCCAACACAGTTTCTGAGATGTAATTCTAGAGGTAACTTATCATTGCATTTGAACTATTATATAGTTGGTGTTATTCTGTGCGATAAGCGAATATCATTGGAAAGAAGGCTGCCATATACGTTGATATCACCAAATAAACAGCTTATGCACAGATTTCTCCACTTCGTCGTACGTTTACAGAGCAGATTTTATACCTTGGCACTGATCTTTGTCTTGGATGTGAACATTTATTTCCCTCGTTTAAGGTTATTATAGATTCATCCTGTCGTAAGTTTTCTACTAGCAACCAATCTACAGTATTTCACTTTAGCGTTGTCTTTGCCAACACGTTGGCTTCGCAATACTTTTGTTTTAAATACCTTGATCGCGTTAAATTAGTTATTTTTCGGGCCAGTGATATAGCCAAAAGACTTAGCATTAACGTCCTTGTGATTTTGCAGATATATCGCTAGAAATGAGGATTTTAGAAGGCGTTATCTGTACCTTTCCAATTAAGGTTGTAGACAAGATATGTTGTTTACGTGCAACACGCATAAGATTACATAACTCAAAATAATTTGGGCAAAACCGGTCTTTTGTTGAAAGGAAGACTGGTTAATAGAAATTGGTCGTTTTGAGTGATATAATCATGTGGCGTCATCGATCCGTGTCGTTGAACAATGAAAACATTTGTTGTGAAATTAGCGAAGATGAAATAGCATTTTGTTAGAAAACTGCGGGTTTACGGCGCGGGAAGTTTTCGGATTCGAGCTCAGCGTACTTGAAAGTGTTAGTTCCCGTAAAATATTTCAGTTCTAAGACATGCTCAATGAAAGTGAACGATATCAGGACGCAGCAAACGGCCTATTTAGTTTTATAAAGTATACATCAGTTTAATTAAAACATTTTGCGTAGCGTTTGTGATTGAATTTTACCTTAAATTGAAGCTTATATTATATAGGTATAATAACATACCTAACATATATATGTTTGAAAAATTGATAATTTTTTATTAAAAGTGATATTTTTAGGAGGTTTTTCATTTTGGAAAAATATACTTAAATTGTCATGTTACCATGACAACTTATTTAAATACTTAATTCATGTTCGGAAAATACAATAGTTTTGTCAGCAAGCGAGGGGTTTCTGCATGCATGCATGTATTTTCTAGTTCTGTGCAGAGTTGGTGTTATATATGCACGTACAAAATCATTATGTGCATGCAGGTTTGATGTCATAACTATAAGCGATATCAACAATTATTTGTAGGTCAGCTGCCAATCAAAACAGAGATTGTATAAGTTATCTCTATTTATAATCGAAATAGTTGGTCGAGACTTGAAGTGATAACTTCTTAAGCTTTGTCAAATAATTTCTGGTTACTTATTTTTATGTGAAAATACTATACGTCTTTCAGAAAATTAATTATTTTTGTTTGTTTGTAATGAAAAGAGGGAATTGCATCACAAGGCTAAAGCGTGGATAATGTCTACGCCTGCATTGAATATTACTACTTTTTCGTATACTGCGTTTTTAGTCATGGTAAATATTTGTTAGTAAGCTGTACAGTGTAACCAGAAATGCAATAATGATATACCTTCCTGTGATAGCGACTGCTGTCTTTCCAGTCACAACCACTTTTACTGAGACAAACTCATCATCCTCATTCACACGATAAACAGATCTGTCGATGGATAAGGTAATTTCTGAAAGAGGAATTATTACATTGTTGGATATTTGCAATGAGAGGTACATGATTTCGTAAAATTTTGGTTCGCTGATGGCGGAAACATATTATGGGTTAATAATGTATGTTAATCTTTCATTGTAGTAAGCTATTAATTTAAGACTTTATTGAAATTCTAATCCTTCAATAACAGTAATGTTAGAATTTACTTAAAGCGTCATGTTCTGAAAATTTTAAAAAGGCATCAAGTAAGAGTTAAACACCTCGAAGGTTCGTATCACTGTTTAGTCATATATAAATTCCAAGAGCCGTAGCTGCGACTGTACAGTGTGTCTCCAAAAAGATTAACCTTTATAAATCACTCTTTTGTCAGGTAAACACCCAAACTTCATTACCACTGGGAGTTTAGAATGCATTTTAATCATAGGCCTACAACATATTAAAATTGCATAAATGATGGATGAAAATCCTAATTGAAAGTTAAAACGACTTATAGAAATTAGACCTGTCAGTTGACTAGTCTCTGTCTACAAAGGAAAGGGGTTTTACTGCTTTACGCGTTGCGTTAAATTAATCAGCAAATAATCATATTCATATGTTGAACGATACCAAAAACTTTTCAAAATTAAATATCTTCCCAAAAATTCGATTCAATTGTGTTTACATGTACCGATCGGTTTAGTATAGGACTCATACATTCAAATTATAACAATAAGGTGAATATAATTCTTTATAGAATTTTTTGAAACGTAGCTATTATTTCTTTCTTGATTCGGGGTGTGCGGCGTTATCTAGTCGAAAAGGTGGAAGTGCCTTAATTAAACTGTAGTTATTTTCGTTATAAACGTCGTTATTTTCCCCAAGAACTATCGTTATTTTCCCCAAGAACTATAATAATACTAATATTATCCCGAGGACAGAAAGTGCCTGCTTGCCAAGAACAGATGTTCCAGGCGATATTAATCTAGATATATCTCATTGCATGGATACTTTAATGATGTATTTATCGAGATAAGCACCTCTAGCCGTTTGAACTTCGCTCGACAACAAAAGAAACAGCTAGTGCATAACAAAAGAAACCAAATAACACTATACCTTACAAGACAAATAATGATGACCATTAGCTAAATATCTATTATTCTTAAAACGAGTCGTTTACCACAGAAAGAACACAGGAGAAATACCTGAATTCTGCGCTTAAGCGTTCATTTCGTTCCATTTCGGTTTGTGGGCCACACAATTTGCAGAAGGGGGGTCCCAAAAGGTGTAATTAAAAAAAATTGTTTGCGACTTTTTTTATATACTGTAAGTAATGGTATGAGAAAAAAATTTTTAATATAATTTCGCTCCAGCGTAGTGTGAAGCGAGGGCTAAATGTGATTTTTCTTGCGCCGTTTTCAAACCGCTCCGCGGTGTAGTGTATAATCGTAGTATTAGATTTTACGTATGTTTCTAGAACGTATACGTAGTACTCACTGTCATTGTCCCTTATGGAAACAAGAATGTCTCCATTTACAACATTCACTTCAGGATCACTTGACGTAACACGTACTCCAAACTGTTCAGTATGCTCAACAAGGTTATCGTCAAAGATACGGACAGAGAATGGTACTTGAAAGTTGTTTGGTTTAAATACCACTAACTCAGATCTCGTTTCGTAGTCGTTCATATCAACCATGGCCGTAACGTCATACGTGAATACGCTTTACGCAAAAATAAATGAATAATGCTTATTTTACAGTTTTAAATAGCTGGACGGTAAGTAGTTACATAGTAAGGTACGACACTAACCCTCCAGCTATTCAAAAACAGCATTAATTATAACACTCAAGCGAAGCTCAGATTTAACCTCCACTCTTTGAGTATGAGTGTGAGTGTGAGTGAGCTTTTAGGATACTGGCGTAGGACTTACGCCTGTATTCTAAATGTTTACTCACATTCAAAGAGTGGAGGTCCGATCTGAGTTTCCGTCGAGTGTCAATATTTTTTTGAGTAGCTGGTCTAGCTGGAGGTTTAGTGTTATAGCTTATAGGGAGCATTCATTTTTTAGCTGAGGGGGAGGGGGGGAGGGGGTGGACCGGAGGAATTTGGGAGTGGATCAGCCAATTTTTACATGCTTCAAAGGGGTGGGTCTTTTTAAAGTTTTGGTATAAATGAAGGGGGTCATAAAAATAATCAGTGAAAAAATCACCAATATAACTTTATAGAATTTGGAAATATCAAGAATGGTAAAAAGGTCTAGAATCTATCAATTATCTCATCATCTTTAACAAAGAAGTAAAATTCGTTTGACGTTCTGTTGACACAGTCCATAGGAAAAAATTTCCATGACTTTCGTCAATTGACCTCGTTTTTATCCGTTTTTGTGTGAAAACATGAATCAAAATGCTACGGAAACGACACCGTGTGGATTTTTCAGCAAAAATAGGGGTCTAATATTTTATCAACTTTTCTCCCAGGGGTTCCAAGTTTTAGCATGGAATTAGACATCAGTTCCTCCGCCCCCCTCCAGCTAAAAAGTAAAGGCTCACTTACAATACGACTAATCACGGTACAGCTATTCTAAAACAGCATTGACACTCACGGGAAGCTCAGATTGAACCTCCACTCTTTGAGGCTCAAACGGTGGGTGCCAGTTACAGGTTATATAGCAACGATTCACAGTACGAGCACTGTAGGGCCTTCGCTAGAAACGACGAAATTCGTTTCTTTTTTTTCAGGTTATTCAATCTTCTGCAATTCTTGCATTTTAATTTAAAACGGTTATCATTCTTTCGCAGTAAAATTTGACACGATATGCATTTATCGCACTGCTGGGTAGCATATTTCATTCGTGAGTTGTATGTAAGTGCGAAATATATGTAAAATGTAAAACTTTTAATATCAGTCACGTGACCAGTTAGAATAGTATAGTTGCAATTTATTTGTTACTGATTCAATGTTAAAATTCAATGGGGTGAATTTTAATATGAATGCTCTTGGGGTTCAAAATTTGAGCTAGCTGCTCGATCAGCTGTTCCGGTATTAATCATCAAAACATTTCGACTCACTTTAAATGTATGTTCCTTTCTCTGATACCAGTTACTTTAACAAGAACAGTAGCATTACTTGTCGATTCAGTCACATCGATTTGTAGGCCTTCCAGTATGACCGTAACCACTGAGAAAAAAATAAGAAAAACCTTGAGCAAGCCGAATACATAGAAGGTATACAGTCGAACTTTTATGAAAACCTCTCATATACGGCAACCTTTCTAGAATGGAAAATCCGCCTATATTACATATACAGATTGATTATTTCTATGAAATAGAAACACGGAAAAATATATTGTCTATTACTCAATTAGTGTACATTTTTATTTACTCGGTCTTTTCGAGCAACCAACATTAGACTAAGATCGCAAAATCGTTTAAATCACATTTGGTACGTTTTACGATCGATCACGACGATCAGCGGATAGTGTGCAAGTGGGCGTATTTCATTTAGGACAAACATAAAGCAATGATAAAGGATACGAACCATGATTTCCGGGCTCCTTTGAGCACTCCGGTCGGGTATATATCCCCCCTGACCCCCCCCGCTCTCATCGGCCTGCCATCGAGCAGCAGTGTGTTTTCAAGGTTGGGCCAGGTTGTGTGGATTGCCAAATTAATTGTCAAAATATTGCGATGCTGACGAATCTGTAAATGCAGTAACTGTTATTATACGTTCAGATGCTTTTGACCAATCACGGGTCTTCAATAAGGTCACATGCATGCATGACCTAGTATATTTAACGATGTATAGGATAGTGCATATTGGACAGTTGCGAATCGTGACTTTCAATCCTTTTCAGACGTTTCGCCAATTTCAAACACACAACAAACGATATGACAAAGTAATGAAAACAATTTGGAACATAGTTTTTTCTACCAGTTTTGTTTAAAATTATAAAAGTGCGGGAAAATTATGTTTGGTTTTTTTCTCGTTAAAAGTAGGTCAAATTTGTATGAGATTTTATGCCCATTTGTTTGTAAAAATAAGTTTTCTGCATTTTTGTTTAGTGATTTAAGAAAATTCGCCGCCTATATATTATGCGATAATGTTGTTGCTGTATTATAATGACTTGAGCAAGCAGTTGACGCACTAACCATTAAATAATTACGATGGCAAAAAAGCCAGTTATAAAAATTAATTGACTTATTTGAACATTAGAACGTACCTGTGCAGATAAACCCATTTCCAGTAAAGCCTGTTTTACAATGACACGTGTAAGATCCAACAGTGTTTGTACAGGTAGCATTCCCACTACAAGCATGAGTCCTGAGTACGCATTCATTAATGTCTGGAAAATTTGTGAAAGTTTTTATTAAAAGATTGAAGTTAAAAGGGCAAAATTAATCTCCATATACGCGACAACTTTAAGAAAGATAAAACAAATGCAAACAGAACAATCTCGACAGCCCAGTATATAAGTTAGGACTTTTTCTTGAAAAATTCTGACATATAATATTTTCGTACAGTAGTAGTTTGTTTTCACAAAGCTATAACGAGCAAAATTACTGCTCAAAAAGGAATTAATTGCAATTACAATTACTTACTTCAAAAGCTAATTAATTCCCGGGTAAAATTACCTCCTTTCAAAATTGTAAAGCGCGGAAAAACTTATGTTCGCGACGTTCGAACCTGGATAACCGTAGTTAAAATTTAATGTCCTGGTTTGTGTACATATCTGCAACGTCTGTGTATTTAAAAAAATTAGAATAAAATAAATCTTCCGTTGATCCGCATATGATTTCTGGAAGACATTTCCGTCATTTTATAGACAAACTAATAGGACTAAGATTGCTTTAATGATTTGGTTCAACCAAGTTAACCTAACTGGCTTTTAAAGAACCGCCCCCGATCTTTGAAATAGTTTGTTTACCTTCAGAAAAATAGAATTTATAAACAAATTATATGCACGCTAAGAAAATTTCAATAAAATAACATTAACATACGTACAATACCACAATCTTGCCAAAGTGATAAAATAGCTTCGGCCGAAAAAACAAAACAATCCAATGATTCAATTTCCTGATACGTCGTCGCTGCTGATACAGGCGTATCGATTTCGACCTATGGAAATTTTGTGTTGTGTCGGCAACGCGGATTTCATTTCGTGGTGTGTTGTCTGCAGTCCTTCCTTCCCTTTCGCATGCCCGGGAATCTAAACCCGTGGAAAGGAGGGACCGCTCGCAGTCTATCACTGATCGGCAAAAGAGTTTCCACACAAGACTCCACTGCTTACATTTTCTTAGAAACAATGAATTAATTCCAAGGCATTATAAAATTAAAAATTGATTTGATTGGAACATTACATCATACCTAGGCAGGTAAACCCATTTCCCGTAAAGCCTGCCATGCAATGACAGGTATAATATCCAAAAGTGTTTATACATGAAGCATTTGCACTGCAAGGATAAGTCCGAGTCCGCATTCATCAATATCTAGAAAATTTTAATCAAATCGTTACACGAAACAAACATGAGGACAAATTAAAAGTAATGTAAAACAAAGTGGGATGACCATTAAGAAAGATGAAATAAATGTGAATAGAAGAACTTCGACAGTTCAGTATTTTAATTGGACTTCTTCTGCATGGAGATATTTCCGTACGCGTTAAGTTTGTTTTCACAAAGCTAGCGAGTGAATGTAAATAGCTGGGATCTTAGATACGGAGGAGTTTTGCACGTATGAAGAAGTCACAGATGAGATATAATCAAGAGTGGCCAGTTGTCTCAAGCTCGATTAGCGCTAACCCTTCCATGGTTAAAATTCCACCTGTTGTTTTGGTTTGTGCATTTCTGCACGTCCGTTTATTTCAAAAATTTAGAGGTTGATTTGAGCATTGGTTAATTTAACGAAAGATTGAGTTAAGTGGATTTTAAACAACCGGCTCTATCTATACAGGTGAATATAGCAACTAGGGATCCAAGGATAGTTGAAAAAGACACTGCAACCACCAAAAGTGTCGTCGATATCCCGTAGAACAGTATAGGAATAGGAGCGGGCACAGGCTAGAGTAGGCACAGGTTATAACTGGCATAGGCTAGAGTAGGCACGTTATTAAAAATGTGGATTAAAACAACGTTTTTAGGAAATCAACAATTCCTTATCACTCCCTTCGTAACTGGTTTATTAAATGTTAAGAGCTGTTATACTTGTGCATGACGACTTTCTGGCTGTAAAGCTGATGGCTTAATTACATAGCGAAATAAACAGTTACCATAGGCATTTCATCTCATCTATTGTTTTTAATGCGTTCGGCACATGAGTACGTAGCGAAACTTTTGAAACAAGCCTAACACATCAGAAACGTACCTCGTGACAACTTTAATTGAAATAGCTGTATAAGATATGTATTATTTCAAACACTCAATAA
>CACRXK020007330.1:0-23085 GCA_902702795.2 Paramuricea clavata
TTAAAGCATCGTTGTTTTGAGAGTTATACGGTATCATTCTTGCAGGGGATATCGATTAATCGTGAAAGAAATGCATTAAAAGCGAAAAATCAAGGATAGTTTCGTGTGACATATGCCAAGTCTGGGCTATTTTGGTCTCAATGTCTCCGTCCTTCCCTCGTTATAAGGAAGGCACAGGCGGGCGCGGGCAAATCGAGCCTGGGCCTCTTGTGGTTTCACTGCAGGGTCAGCCATTGCCGAAGCGAAGTTTTCAAAGAGCGGGAAAATGCAGAAGATGATTAGATGAAGTACTTACCGCTAAAATTGTCCGCTGTCCATTGGAACCGATGTTGACGCAACGAACAAAACCACTACGCGAAAACGTGAAACGCCACACGAAGACTTGATTCGCCACACGAAGACTTGATGCGCCACGCAAACTTACGATTTGCGAAACGAAGAATTGAAATGGGCATCACTGCATGATAGTTTTTACACTGAAATCGAATTGAAACAACTAAAAATTATGAGGAAATATGTACGAACGCTTCGGATTGATAGGGATACAACTACCTGAAAAATACAAGGAGAACTTCGACGTTTCGAAGGAAGGCGTTTCGACTTGTCACTTGTACTGTTAGTGTTTATATACATCGTACTTCACCTTTACTTATAAATCTCCTCAAGAATGAGTATTATATATTTTTATGCTTTAAAATTTACATTTAACTGTCCTGTCAGAATTTATGGTATACGTAGTACGACAGTATAAAAGGTCAAGTACTATATTTAATATATACAAACATTAACAGCACAAGTCGAAGCGCCTTCACTCGAAACGTCGAAGTTCTCCTTGTATTTTTCAGGTAGTTGTATCCCTATCAATCCGAAGCTTTCGCACATATTCCCTCCAGAATTTCTAGTTGTTTTCAATCGCGATTTCAGTGTAAAAAAGTAGTAAATTTTCGACGAGAAATTCCAAATACTTTGTTTATATTTTGCAACAATTGCCAAGCATGCGTAGAACTCACGTGGGAAATCCAACGTAGTATCTGCCGTTAGCCAATCACAGGCCTGAATCAATTCGATTTCTCCAGAGCTATGCCCACCCTTAACCTGCGAACGGGCATGCTCGTGGAACGAGATTGCCATATTGCCGGGGGTGCAAAACATTGGGGCGAGCGCTCGGCCAAGCCATGGCTGCCATATATTTTACTACATGCGGCTAAATCGAGGAATGCACATTTGCCCGACGCCATCTTGAAATCATTATTAACTGGGGACATCCGTGGTTATCTTATGATAATAATGAATTAGTAAAATAGTTATCCATTAAAGTGCTCCTGTATCCCTTGTCTACATCCGTAGTTTATTTCTATTGTCAGCTGGGAAGTAAACACGCGATAAAAAGTTTTCTTTATTAAATTGACTAGAGATATTTACTATGAAAAGATGCTGATTTTAATGGCGAATTCAATGGTGTTCTCCGATTTTCCATCTACTCTGTACACAAATTCCTATAGTAGGGTAAAGACTCGAGTTTTAGAGTATTAAAGGGCGAATATCTTGGTTCAGTTTTTGAATGAAAAGGGAAAACTAGGGCTGTTTGATACAGAATTTCATGCAGAATCGAAGGGTATTTTCGGAATTTCCATCTACCGTGCACACAACTATGTGCTCACTATACGAAAGTAAATTTGCGTGCCAGAGACTAAGTGTCGATTAAGGCATACAAATCACTGTGAAAAATGTCGATACGCGAAATGCTGTTATTTTGTCTTTTCGATCGGTTTATTTTCCTTTATATCAAATCAAAAGCTAAAATAAGTCATTATAATATGATTATTTATGATTTAAAAGCATCAAAAGTGTATTTATTGTGATTTTTGCTGCTGTAAACTAGCTTTATTTATATACATAACAATTTAGTATTTAGGCATGTGCGAGCGACAATTATCCAATCAGAATCCAATCTTTTCATTTTCCCGCGAATACGTTTGTTTTGATTACATCATTCATGATAGATACTATTAGATACTATGACATCATAACTGAAACCCAGGTCATTGCGCGGAATTCAAGATGGCGTCGGTAAAATGTGCATTCCTCGATTTAGCCGCTAGTTATTTTACTAATGAGTGAGCGATAATTTTGTGTGAAAGTTTTGTTGATTTTCTCATGCTATGTTAAAAGATAGTCCAAACTTTTGTATTCTGACTGATCTGTGTGTATTTTCAAAGTACTGGTAAAGATTTCAATGGAATCTGATTGGGGGAAATCCGTAAATATGCTGATTTCTTCGACACCTTTCGGCGAGCTGTTTACAGTGGATTTACGACAACGAAACGCCGAAAACAGGGCTTTTACGTCTGTGTTTGTTTAAACAAAACAACACTACAAAAGAATCGTGTTTAAAAACAATACAACAAAGCTGTCGGGAAAGAAGAAAGACGTCCAGGTGCGAGAGTGTAACCTGATACCAATGTCAGTCTCACCTTTATATCACATGGATATATTAGAGATAAACTTATAAAAGTAAGCGAATCCAAAGGGTATATATTGAGAGATATTGAGAGTTTGAGTTGTTTATATTTTATGTTCTCATAGAAGATTATATTGCAAATAGTCATTTTATGTTTATGGCTACAAAGGAGAGGCTTGAATACGAGGATTTCGTTGGGTTGAGTCCGGTTGACAGAGTGGGAAAAGGTTGAACTTGTTGCTCCAAAGAAATTTACACAGGAACAAATTTTTGATAGTATTAATTAAGAAGGAATACCAACAAAGGCTACAAACTAATGATATTATTAAGAGCGATCCTAACACTCTGTGCAATGAATATTGGAAAGATGACATTCAAACATGGCCACATCTTGATGATGGAATGCTACATTCGACGAGTAAATGCAGTGAATGTTGAATATATTGGCAAATACAAAGATGAGAGGGCCTACTAATATTGGATGAATGGATTTGTTGATATAATTTATGTTGCCAAATGCCCCATTGACAAGACCATGACTTTTTTGTAAAGCTCAGTATGTCCATCACAAAGGATTTGTGATGACTCACATTCTTGAACAGCTGGAACAGTTGAGGCATGTAATCATGTACTTGCAGTCCTCTATATATAAGATCAACTATGCTTACAACAACCAATATATTTCCAGGGAAATGTGTGCCTGTACCAGTGCTCCCCAAGGATGGAACAAAGGAACATGAAAAGAAGTAAATCCAAGCAAGGTTAAAAATTTAATATTTAGACCGAACTCCTGGCTTCGATTAAACATTGAGGAAAGAATTTGACCCCAGAAAACCTGAGGACAGAAATATTACCAATGAAAGAGTTTCTTTATCATTTATTTATTTAGTTTTAATTTTTCTCCTTTATGTACAGTTCCATAGACAATATTTACATATTTTTCCTTATATTAATTTGGGATAAAGACCTACTAGATACCTTGTCAGGCTTTTTGCTTTAGGCCCCTAGTAAAGGTTTATAGTTAACTGTTAGATTTATAATATATTATTCTATTTTACAGTCAAATAAGAGAGAAAATTTTCAGAGTAATAGAGGAACATGCAAATAGAATGTTTTTATCAAAAAATGCTGCTTAATTTGTTTTTTGAAGATGTATTGTATGTCTTTATTTTTTATTCTAGTGAGTTCCATACATCAACTCCATTATTTAGAGAGAATATGTTCTACATAATTTGTTCTTTTATACCACTTGTGAAGTTTTGATCAGTTTCTTGTGCTACTTTGATGAATTTGATTGATAGTCACAAAAATTTATCAAAACTTCAGGCAGGTTTTTAAGATTATTGAACAGCATTGTAGATACTACTAGACTACCATATAAACATGCAAGAATAAACACTACACTATCAAAATTATTTGCGAGGTTCAGATTTGACTACCACCACAATCATCACTAGTTGGAACCACTAACCACTTACGTGCAAACTAGGTCAGCGCGAGGTGGTGATGATGGTAGTGGAAGTCAAACCCAAAAACCTCGCTATTTAACACCAGACCAGCTACGAACAGCAGGTGATATTGCTCGAGCGACATTTCAAGCAAATAGTTTTCCATGTCCTTGGACGCTCAACATCAAAGTCTGAGTTTAGTTTATTAAGATAATGAGTATATAGTTTGGATTTGAATATAGCGCAAGAGTTCGATGACTTGATATGACTAGGCAGATTATTCCATAGTAGTATTATTCTGTTAAAGTAGGATGATCTGAAGGTTGAGGATTTACAAAGGTTAGGTCGGCGCGCTATCACTACCTCGCGCTGACCTGGTTTGCATGTAAGTGGTTAGTGGTTTCTAACTAGTGGTGCTGGTGGTGGTGGGGGTCAAAACTGAACCTCACAAATAATTTCACAGTAGTGTAGTTATGTATTTATTCTTGCATGTTTTATATAGTATAAAGGCCTGTAAAATCAGTATTTACGTTGTCCAGTTTGCAGTCTGTAATATGTCGTGTTTTAGTGTTAGATGGATGGACTTAGTATGGGATTCTAGTTCTGTTGTCCAATCCTTCAATCATAGCTGTATGTGTATTTTTTATATAATATGATTGTAAAGTTAAAAAAAAAAGAAAAAAGATACTGTTCCTTCTGCTTGTGTTTTGCTCTCATGCAGTTGGCTATGGGAGTGGTTCTGACAATGAGAACAACTGACACTCTCAATATCTCTCAATATTATATACCCTTTGGATTCGCCTACTTTTAGAAGTTTATCTCTTATATCTAATTACTAATAGTATGTCATATAATTAAAAAGGTGAGATTGACATTGGTGTCAGGTTACACTCTCGCACCTGGACGTCTTTCTTCTTTCCCGACAGCTTTGTTGTATTGTTTTTAAATATGATTCTTCTGTAATGTTCATGGGCGTACCGGAAGGAAAAATTTAGGGGTGCGGAAATAAATTTGCCCGACTTTTCCGGATTTTGCCCGACAAGTATCGAAAAATTTTTTTCCGGAATCTATTTTGGCGACCTCTGCCCCCCCCCGTCGCCAAAAAAATTTCGGTCAGTGTACCATTTTAGGGGTCAAAAAATTTTTTCGGTCATACAAAAATTTTCCTGAACCTAACAAAAATTTTCGAAACATCACAAAATTGACCACAAAATTTACAGAACTTGTCCCATTTTTTTTTATAATAAACCAAAATTGCCCGACTGTTCAGCGAATATTGCCCGACTGCCCAACAAACTGGGGGGCTGCCGCCCCCCCCCGCCCCCCCATGGTAATGTTGTTTTGTTTAAACAAACACAGACATAAAAGCCCTGTTTTCGGCGTTTCGTTGTCGTGAATCCACTGTAAACAGCTCGCCGAAAGGTGTCGAAGAAATCAGCATATTTACGGATTTCCCCCAATCAGATTCCATTGAAATCTTTACCAGTACTTTGAAAATACACACAGATCAGCCAGAATACAAAAGTTTGGACTATCTTTTAAAATAGCATGAGAAAATCAACAAAATGTCCACACAAAATTATCGCTCACTCATTAGTAAAATATATGGCAGCCATGGCTTGGCCGCGCGCTCGCCCCAATGTTTTGCACCCCCGGCAATATGGCGGAATAAACCTTGAAAGGGCCTATTTGTTGTAATATGATACCTCTTGACCCTTCAAAGGTCATAAATCGCTATAATGTTTGTCTTTGACTAAAACTATCATTAGGAATTAGGATATAATTTCTCGCTGAATCGAATGGTGGTATTTTCATCTACATAGCATGTACCAAACCGAAGATATGAATATGCAAAATAGTATTACAATATCGACCTACTTTTCACACGACCTGTCGCCCAGGAGTCACTTTTTTATACAACCGGGCCCAGATATGTTATTTTGCATTTTGTGAGCTTTCTTTTAAAGGATTAGTCGATTACGATTAGTATTTCTACAGGCTGTCCCAAAAAAGTACCCTCTATAGAAGTTTATCCTATTGTTGTTTAGCACAGGATTTTATGCGACTTGTAATTAAAAATTCAATTCAATTGTGTTTACGCACTCTTGTGTTCAGCATAGTGCTCAGACATTCAAATTACAACAATAGGATAATTTCTTTTAACAAGTTTTATTTGGGACGCCCTGTATCAGACTCGTCCCCAGTCGTTATTTGAATTTCAATTTTATATATAGGGACGAATAGGTATATATCCATATATATATACAGATCAGTACCAAATGTGGACGCGCGCAAGGGGAAAAGGGAAGGCGAGGGAAAAAATAACGACTGGCAGATTACAGAGACAAAATGGCGGACAATTTGACAACAGAAGAGGAAAGACTATTTTAATATACACCACAGAGCGTTTTTAGCTGATAAACTCCCTTGTCCGCATGAGGAATGTCAGTATAATTTATCTTGCTATGATCAAGATGGTTTATACCACCATTACAGGACAATCCATAAATGTCCTGTAACCTGTTATTTCAGGCTTTCAGCTGATTAGTGATGTTAAAATTTAAAAGGCGAAAAGTCTTATTGTGCCAGATAACTGAGAGAAGCACTCAAAGGAAACACTGTCATGTTTGGAAAAGCTATCGATTAACAACCAATCGAAGGTATTCGTAAATCTAGAGTGTTGAATGCCTTTAATTGGAGCCAGCGAGCAATATAAAAAACAGGTTGGTATTTTATTCAATTTTATTTATGCGTTTATATCTTTATATTTCACGATGAAATGCACTCTTAAACTCTTTGGATTATAAAGAAGACAGCTTTTTGCTGGGGTTTTTTTTGCAACCTGTGTATTTCACAATTTGGTTGCTGAAACTACAAATTTTTGTTATTTATAAATTACTTTATAAAGTGCTATTAACTCCAGGTTTTGTGTAATATGATTATGTGCCAACTTAAAACTTTGCATACAAGGCTATTAAATCAATGACAAGACTTTTGGAGCATTCAAATATTTCCCAAAATACCTGTAAATAACAAAATATACCCCCCCCCCATAACTAAATGTTGCTGTATGATGAAAAGACGTTACATTGGTCATTAACAACACATTGTTTGGGGGCACAGGGTTGTAGGGATAATATAGAAGCTCAGGTGGCACATAACTCCTATCATAGCCTTAATTAAACAATTTGAAAAACCAGAAATACTGTATCAATGCACTGGGGCCAATCTGGCAATTACTTCTAACTATGTTCTGACAATCCTTGCACTCATAGTCCTTGAAATGATAAGGTAATTTCTACCTTGTATCATGGCCAACGTTTAGGGCCACTTTCGGTGCCTTAGCAAGCTTGATAATTGGGAGAGGCTCATATTCATATATTATATTCGTGTTCTGCGTTATTAATTTCTTTTGAAATTGATTGTTTTTATGGACTGTGAATAAGGTAATTAATAGCTTTATTAGCATGACCATAAATTTACAGTATTGCTAAAGCATTACAAACAATATATAGAAGAAACTAGGACTATTACAGATTACTATTTGTGGAATGATTTATAATAGACTAATACAATATTAAGAAAAATTAAGAGGAAAGAAAGAAGACAAGTATGCTATTTACAAATAAGGTGGTTATTACAACCTTTGCTAATCCGCATTCCTGGTTTCAAGGTATTTAAGTCTTTGCTTGAAACATGAATAAACAAATTTTGAAAGTTTGGTAATGATTTCACTATCAGTTGATTTCATTAGGTCCGCTGATAGAGTTTGAGAGTTTAGATTAATCTCGTCAGATGAAGCATTCTCTAATGAACTTCGAAGGTTTGCACGAGATTGCTCATAGGCTTTGCAAGAGAGGAGGAGATGGGTTTCACTTTCCACCTCTCCTGAATTGCAGATTTTACATAAGCGTTCTTCACGGGGTATATTTTGATAGCGCCCGATCTCAATTTGGAGGTCATGGTTGCTGACTCTAAGTCTTGAAAGACATCTTCTTTTGTGTGGATCTTTTATAAATACTAGGTAGTTTTCGAGGTTGTGGTCCGTTTTGAACGTTGAGTAGAAAGTCAGTTTGGATGAATTTTCAAGTTTATGTTTCCAAAATGTTAAGTATTTTTCCTCAAGGGTTTTGGTAATAGTTTTAATATGTTCAGTCGTTACGGCTTCTAAATTAAGGATTTCTTCATTTAGATTTAAATTTTTGATAGTATCCATTGCATTTCCGTAAAAAGATATTTTCTGCTTGGAGTGTAGATCTTTCGAGATTAGAAAAGCTTGCTTCGCAATGGTTGTTTGGGGAAGCGAGTTTAAGTGAGTGATGTATTTGAAGACCCTTTTGAATACGTTAATGATGAGAGGGAGTTTTCCAAGCTCAGCTCTGGAGGCAATGTTACTTGCTTTCCTACTGATAGCGAGGTAAATTTTACAGAACTTAAGATGAACCTTCTCAATTGGTGATTTATCCCAATTGTTGAAATCATTTTTCACGTATGTCCCCCATACTTCCGAGTTGTATAGTAGGATAGGAGTTATAATTGAATCAAATATTTTAATGGCATATTTGGGATTGAGATGGCTGAAATTGAGCTGTCTTCTTATACCGTATAGAGCATGCAAGGCTTTTTCGCTTAGTTGTTTTAGAGCTAGAGTAAAATTACCATTGTGATTTAGTTTGACTCCTAGGTAACAGTATTCCTGTACGATTTTTATGTTCCGATTTCCAAGATTAAAAATTGGTCTTGCTTTTCTTGTTTTTCTTTTTTCAAATATCATTATTTGTGTTTTCTTCAAATTTATCTCCATAAGCCATTTTTTTTTCCAACAATGGAGATCGTCTAGAGATTTTTGTAGGCCGAATTTTGATCGAGATAATAAAATTAAGTCGTCGGCATATAGAAGGCAACTCAGTTTAGTCCCATTTGGTAGTATAAACGGATCGGCAGCTGTATTATCAAATAATGTTGCTAATTCGTTTATATAGATATTAAATAAAAGGGGGCTCAAAATACACCCTTGACGCACTCCTTTAGAGTAAGAGAAAAATTCAGTTCGATTTATTTTACTTTCTTTTACGGCGCATTTAGAGCTTGAATATAGACTTTTAATAAGGTTGTAGAAATGACCATCAATTTTGTTTTCAAGCAGTTTTAAAAATAGGCCTTCGTGCCAAACAGAGTCAAAGGCTTTTTTAAAGTCCACAAAGCATGCATAGATTTTTTCGTTTTTCTGATTTATGTGTTTATCAATTATTGTTTTTAAGACGAAAATGTGGTCAGCTGTTCTGTGGCCTGACTGGAATCCGATTTGAGAGGGGTGAATTATGTTTCTATCAATGCTAAATTTACTTAACCGTTGATTTAAAATAGTACAAAGGAATTTACTGAGACAGCTAGTCACGCAAATTCCTCTGTAGTTATTGGGGTCAGCTTTATCTCCTGACTTAAAAATTGGCGTAATGAGGCCTTCACACCATTGATCTGGGAAATGCCCTGTTTTTAAAACGAGGTTAAAAAGTTTATGGTATAATTTAAGTAATATTTTGACGCTATGCTTCAGCATTTCGTTTTTTATCTTGTCGGAATAAGCAGATTTGTTGTTTTTTAATGTCTTTGCAGCACTCAAAACTTCTGCTTCAGAAATAGGTTCATCAAGAAAATTATTTGGTGTTTTTTCTTCAAGTTTTGTTAATTTTTGTAAAATGTTATTCTGTTCTGTTTCTAATGTATGTTTAGCATGCAAGGATTGGAAATGAGTGAGCCAGCTGTTAGCTGAGACATCTGGTTTGCTCATGGAAGGGTCCCCAAAGTCATCACTCATGTTCTTTAAGAATTTCCAGAAGGAATTTGGGTCATTTTCAGAAACTCTTTCCAGTTCTTCTAGTTTTTTTTCATGGAAAAGTTCTTTTTTGCGTTTTAGAGTGTTTTTATAAATCTTAAGTGTGGCATGGTATTTGTCCCTTATTTCGGTGTTAACGGGATCACGGTGTTTTTGGTTTGCGAGTCTTCTTACTGAATGTCTTTGTAGTCGACATTCTTTGTCGAACCATTTTTTATTACAGACATTGGAAGCTTTATTTCTGTATTTGTTCTTTTTGATTTTCATGGATTTTTTAGCAGCATGCATAATTAAATCTTCTACTTTTGAGGCAAACAAGTTGACATCTTCCTTTGAAGAAGATGGATTGGAATTAATCAAATATTGAAGATTTTGTTGAGTTTGAAATGATTTAAGATTTTCTGTAAACTTAGTCATTGAGTCATTGTCCCATACGAATTGTTGTGGAAGCCTATGTGTTTTAGGTTGTTGCGTGTGAGTAGTCTCACTGATAGGGACATGAGTAGGAGCTCTTTTAATCCAAGTCACTAGTTGACTATGGTCAGATAGATACGTTGGTGGTTTGACAATAAAGTTTTTGATGGTTTGGGTTAGTTCTTGGCCACAAATTATGTAGTCAACCACACTTGAGCCTTTTTGGCTGTGGGAAGTTGGTTTACCAAATGAGTCACCAAGGGTTCTACCATTCAGGATTCTCAGATTGCAGTTTTTGCAAATCTCAATCAGACATTTGCCATGTTTATTAATATAGTTATCAAAACTTTCCCTCATTTTTGGTTGAAAAGAGGTTTCAGTAATATCGTTTATGAAGGTATTTCCTTCTTTTGAGACAAAATCTTCAAGTTTGCTGGTACGGGCATTAAAGTCCCCCAGCAGCATAACATTTCCTTTTTTGGAGAAATACACTACATCATTTTCCAGATCATCAAATATTTCCTCGTCAAAGTAACGTGAGTTTTGAGGAGGAATATAGACTCCACAAATAAATAAGTCCTTTGTAGAGTCTAGGATTGTGTTGTCTATTCGACACCACAAGAAATTTTTAGTTCGTTTTTCGAGAGAAATTATATTTTCAAACTCTTTTTTGAATAGAAGCGAAATTCCTCCAGACAGACGGCAACTGGAGTTTGATTTAGGGGTTGCCGTAAGTGAGGATATCGCCTTGAAACCAGGAATGCTATTAATTTCTTTAGACCATGTTTCAGTTAAAAATATCAAATCATGGTCTTTTATATTATCTATGAAGTCATTATTGCTTAGCTTATCGCCAAGAGTATAATGCTTTAAACCATTTATATTCCAAGCACTTATTGATAGCTTAGAAAACATTTCTCTGCAAGTTTTCAAATGATTGGAAAAAGGTTGACTGACCCAAAATAAATTTGGGGCATTATGTTTTGCATATTTATATTAAACTAGGTATTAGATATGATGATTAGTATGGTTAATTAGGTTATATATTGAATAATGATGTGGTAACAGTTTTATAATAGAAAAGGTATAGGTTTAACTAATTGGTACTCACAAAATCATTGGAGTAGTCCATGGAGAAAATTCATCAATTCAGCAATTTTCAGGTTGGCATTACCATTTAATGGTCTCATCATGTTGCTTGGGCTACCATTGTGTGCACGTTGGGGGGAGTGTTGATGGTAGTTTGAAGTTGAAGGGTTACGGGATGGATGATGCAGTGGAATGGAAGGTAGTGGTTGGGGATAAGGTCTGATGGCTGGATGGGGATATGGTTTTGGTTTAGAGTTTGCTCTTTTCTGATGGGTTCCATAATATGCACTTTTAAGGTTTTTTGCAAAGATTCTGAAACCTTTGTCGTTTAGGTGTTTCTTGTCATAGAGTATTGATGTGGACTGGAATAGGTTTGCATGGGTTACAGAGGTTGTGTTTGGGAATTCTTTTGCAGTTTTCATTAGTTTTTCATTGAGGTCTTGGGCTTTTTGAAGGAGGTTGTCGTCGCGGGGGAGGAGGCAGGAGAGTATTATCCGGGATTGAGGGTGTTTTTGATTGATTGATGATAGGAGGGATTTCATTTGTTTGGAGATGTTGTCAGTAGGTAGTTTTTCAATGTCATTTGTACCACAGTGAATGATAAAGGTCTTAGGCTCAATGAATTTGTGTCGGTCAAGGATTTCTCTAGCTTGTTCTACTGTAGGGCTTTTCAGGTATTTGGTAGTGGAGTTGGGGCACAGTAATGTTGGATTTATGTTTCTTCCATTGGAATCGCAAAGGATAACAGTGTCTGCTTTTATTTCTGTTAGGGAATCTTTTTCTTGTGTTTGCATTAAACTGTTTGGCATGTCAGGGCTTTCATTGTCAAAGGCCGAGAATTTGTTCTGAGTAGTGATGGTGGATATGAGGTGGGTTTCCAGGGGTGGATTTGGTTGGGTTGGTTTTGATTCCATGGTTGATGTGGGTTCAGTGGTACTTTCAGCTGGAACTATTTGGTGGGAGGATTCTTCAGTGGATGGTGGAATTACGGTTTTTTGTTTTAGGTCTTTACATAGGGTAATGGCATTACTAACTTTCTTTTCTAATTGCTTTTGTTTATGTGAGATGTTAGTCAGATCAGCATTCTCTTTTTTAAGAAGCTCATTTAGTGTCTCAAGACTGGTAATCCTTTTCTTTAAAATTTCGATTTCATCATCTTTTTTCTTCATATCTTTCTTTATTTCTTCGTATGATTTTAGAATATCTTGTTTGAAGGAAACGAAATTTGTTTCAAGATTTGCCACATTGGTTTTAATTATTACAGATTCTTCACATGCGGGGTTCGAGTTACCAGCAGGATTTGGAGTTGCTTGTGGGGACATCTCATTGACTTCATCCAGTCTTGTTTCTTTAGTTGGAGTCTGTGTAATATTCTCGATGAAGGTTTGAAGGTTTTTACTTGCTGTATTGGAGGATATTTCATCGATGTCTAGGTCTACCAGCTTCTTGATTGTAAGGAATTCATTATCGCCCCACGCACGCATAGAACGTCCTTGTATCTGGATTCTACCAGTGCTACAGTAAATAATTATGGTAATAAGATTTTCATCCGTTTTTTTGCCTTCGAGGGACAGAATTAGTGTGATTTTTTCGCATTTCGATGAGTCGTTTTGGGCGAGTTGTTCTTCCCAAGTTGATTTAAATAATTGCCGTTCGCCATCTTGATTGTTTATTTCGCCGCAGTAGCGATAATAAAATATTTTTATCCAGTGAATGATCCGATCTTCGCTGGTTAGAAAAGCCACGCAATTAGCAGATGGTTTGTATATGGTGTAATCGATATCTTCGTAAGGAACAGTTCGTGCTTTTGTGTTTTTAAATTCTTCATATTTGTAGCGTGTAAAATTCAGATCAACATTACACGTGGCGACGGACGAAGCCATATTTGCTTTTTTCATCAGTTTATACTTTTGATTTTCCAAAATTTTTTCAATATTTCTCTTCTCTGTATATTTAACTTCAAAAATTTATTTGGGTCAGCCAACCTTAACCAAGGATTCGATTTAAAAAAACGTTTTCATGGACAGTTCATTTAGCGCATAACTATATGTAACTCGATATGGTCGCTGATGGCGATATGGTCGCTGATGGTGTTGCTGTATGTTCCGTCACCTGGGTAAGTAATTGTGTGTTTTTTGTTCGTCTTTGTATTCCAGTTTCCACTTTGTGTGACAATAGTTCTGTCTTTGGAGAGGTGAATTCTCGGCATCATTGGGATTTTCCAAGCCGGGATAGTCGTTGGTCGGTAGCTTGAGTTCCTACTTGACAGTCAAATTGACTTCAGTTCGTGGTTACAGCCTTGCTAAACGTAACGTGCGTCCTCTTCAACAGAGCTATACCATCCAAAGAACTGTCGTGCTTAGGTCATGTGCTATTACTCTATATGCTCTTGCTATTCGTTCACTGAGTGATCGCATGTTAATATTATTCAACTTTTTCTACGAGTGAAGATCTTAATTTACAACACCTACTAAGGACACGGCAAAGCTTAAATCAAGCACTTGCATAGATAATTAATCACACCTGATTGCACAATACCCAAATTGTTTCAATGGGATTGGCAAATTTCAAGGGGAATATCACATCACCTTAGACCCTTCAGTTCCACCTGTCATTCACCCCCCCCGACGCGTACCTATTAGAGCTAGATATTATAACCAAAGTTATAGAAGGTGAACCCACAGCATGGGTCAACAGCCTAGTTTACCGAAGGAAACCCAATGGAGGCTAAGAATATGCCTGGATCCGAAAGACTTGAATGTCGCTATCCAACATGCACATGACCACCATGTTACACCAACCTTAGAAGAAATTCTACCAAAGTTGAATGGTGCTACCCATTTCTCTATCCTCGACGCAAGAACGTGACAACTAGTCCGACTACTGGAACGTAACAACTAGTCCAACTACTGGAACGTGACACAAGATGAAGAATCCAGTTATTTAACAACGTTGAACTCACCCTTTGGGCGATGTCGATTTAAACGAATGCCATTCGGTTTAAAGATGTCACAGGATGTTTTTCAATCAAAAATTGATCAAACACTTGAGAGTTGCAATGGTGTTGTGGAAATCGCTGACGACATAGTGGTCTTTGGCAAGACAGCGGAAGAGCATGTTGAAAGCCCACATGGTATGATGGAGAGATGCCAAAACACCTGTCTAGAGCTCAACCCTGAGAAATGCTTCATAAAGCAGAAGCAGATCAAATTCTAAGGAGTTGTATGCAACGAAGAGAGCATTATGCTAGATCAATCCAAGGTTTCCGTCTTGAAATAGATGACAAAGCCCATAGATCGTCGTGAGAAGTTGTTCTACAAGTGGACGCTTCAACAAAGGGTATCGAAGCAGCACTAATACAAGAAGGGACGTGGAGAGCAGACATCGAAAGAGAAATGCTGGCTGTTGTATATGAATGAGAACGTTTCCACACCCATTTGTTTGGACGACCAGTAATTGTCCATACTGACCACAAAACGCTCGAGGGTATCCACCTGAAGCACCTCACGTCTTCGCCACCCAGACTGCAACGTATGCTACTCCGGTTACAAACCTACGATCTAACTATCAAATATATTCCAAGAAAAGACATGCTACTAGCAGATGCTCTGTCACGATTATCCCCCGAAGAAAAGAACCCAGTGAAAGATATGAACGTGGAAATTCACGAAGTTTGCCCACAATTTAGCAGCGAGATGATCCAAAAGGTCAAATAAGCAACAACTTCTGATCAAGAGCTGATGATGCTCAAAACGATTGTGCACGAAGACTGGCCAACATCAATTAAAGAATTTACACAAGTTCTCAAACCGTATTGGTGCTACAGAGACGAAATTACTACCGACAATGGAATACTCATGAAACGGCAATTAATCATTATACCATCAATCCTTCAAGTTGAAATTCTTGGAAAACTTCATGCAGCACATCAAGGTGCAGAGAAAACAAAACTTGTGCCAGAATATCCGTTTCTTGGCGAAAGATGAACGAAGATATCGACAGAAGAACCAAATCTTGTCGTACCTGCCAAGAATTTCAACAAACACAAACCCGACAACCACTTATCCCAACAGAGATACCACCTCGCCCTTGGCATACAATTGCCACTGATCTGTTCTATCTTGATAACACAGAATATTTGCTTATTTCCGATTGTTACTCCAAGTACCCATTTGTTAGGAAAAGCCCAAAAGGGCAGAGCAACAGCAAGACCATTATAGCGATCCTAAAGCAGATATTCAGCGAACAGGGAATCCCGGAGGTCGTTCGTCTGATAACGGTCCACATTATTCCAGCAATGACTATCGCGAATGTGCTAATGAATACGGGTTCCAGATAGAAACAAGTTCGCCCCACTATCCCCGAAGCAACGGGTACATTGAAAGTCAAGTGAAGACAGTGAAAGCAATATTAGCTAAAGCTAAGAAGACCGAAACTGACCCGAACATTGCTCTCCTTTGCTTGCGCTCCACACCGATAGATAATGCGTTACCATCACCGGCAGAACTGTTCATGAAAAGGAAAATTCAAGACAATTTACCGCGGAAAATTACCAGGGGTCACAATAGTGATGACATTATAACCAGATTATAGCAAAGGCAGGAAAAGCAAAAACAATATCATGATCAACACGTGAAACCGCTTCCTGCTCTACAGTCAGGACAATCTGTCAGTGTCCAAAATCCATCGACTGGAAAATGGAGTCCAGGAACCATAAAGGAAAATATTTTAAATACCCCCAAGATCTTATCAAGTCGACACACCAACTGGGAAATTGAGGCGTAACCGAGTCCGGCCACCTACGAGAAATACCATCTACGCCACAATCAAGCACAACCACCAACAATCCTGACAACAACAACACGTCAGGTAGAGTAACAACTCGAAGTGGACGAGTGGTAAAACTACCAGACTATTACACATGAACTGCATGATAATAAGATTAATATTTTTATTAATTATAGTTGACATCGACTTTGTTCTGTTATAGTAGCGAAGTAGTTGTAGTTCGCTACTGTAGCGAACTACAATTTTCAAGTAGCCAGTAGTTTTTCACTACTTTTTTAAAACAGTAGCTGTAGTTATAGCGAACTACATTTTGCCTAAAAGTAGCCAAGAAGTTGGCTACTTTTCAAACAGCGAATCGCTGTTCACTACTTTTTAAAATTGTTAGCAACTTGATAGAATAGCATGATATTGAGACTCGATCTGCTTAAAATCAATACTCAATAGTCAATTTGCACGCCTGAACACTGTAGTGCTTTTAAAAATGTTGCTTTGTGTTTACTGTTGTTACTCGTAAATCGATTTGTTATAGGTTACATTCCAGCCTGAGTTAATAGATGCTCCAAATACAGTAAAACTAAAAAATACAGAGTAGCGAAATAGCGAAATAGTTCGCTACATTTTTTAAGCAGTAGCTGTAGTCAGTAGCGAACTACCTTTGTTTAAAGGTAGCAGTAGTTGTAGCTGACTACATATTTTTGAAGTAGCTGTAGTTATAGTGAACTACAAAAAATTTGTAGTCAACCCACCCTTGGTTATAAGGGATAGAGGGATGTAGTGTATATTGTTACGTCATGTAACATAAATATAAGGACACAAGAACACGTGATATAACATTATGCAGGCTTGTATAAAACATGACGAAAGGCCCAATATAGTTTGTATACTTATTCTTTGTACTGATTGATATTATACGGCAATCCTAATGAACTAAATACGAAACACAACAAAGAATGGCTTAAAAATTTTGCAAATATGAATAAAACCGATAACACAAAGCAAGTAGGGCATGGAATTTTACTACTGAAATGTTTACACTTACCCAAACCGGCACAACAACGTGAATGATTAAATTATTAAAAACATCAACATTTACAAACAATTATTACAAACTTTTTTTCACGGTTGAACAGCCACTCAATCATGAAACTGCAGACTTATTTCCAGATGAAATCGAAAAAAAAAGTTCTGTAATTTTTAAACTTTTTACGAAATTTAAAACAAAAAATTTCTGTAAAACAGCAAAATACGTCCTTTCACATGAAAAACAATTATTTGGCCAGAACTTGTGCTTGCGCATGCGCATAACGTCGAAAACCGTCCATGACATAAATAAAATGGAGGACAACTTTGCAATTCGGTATGTTTTCTCATACCCGGGTATAATTAGCCGGTATTAGTACGCTCGGCCCAGGCTTGCGCCCGGAATTTACAACGAATTTAAAGAATATTTTTATTGTAGATGCAGCGCTTAGTCAGAGGAAGCGTTTATTGGATAAGTGCAAAATTTACGCTGAAAAATACTTCCTGAATGTTCGGTTGTCAGGTGACCTCACGAATCAACAGCTTGATGAAGGCCAACTGCATAACGTGAAATATTGATCACCTCATAGTAATGAAACAATTGTTTTGTTTTGTTTTGTGCTAAAACACCACGTTTAATTATTTGACAAACATTTTCCACCTGTCTGCCCGAATCATCATTAATGGAAATATTATAATTAGATTTGGAGATAAGAAATAACGTGAGTCTTGTGTTAATTAATGAACTAATGACGGTCCGAGCAAGCTTTGGTGTTTCTGCAAAAAATCCTATTCATTTTCACTATGCATATATAAAATAAGATTGATTAATTCATACTACAAAAATTATCACACACTGAACTTTGCAACCAATCAACTTTATTTAAAACTAAGACAAGATTTTACACTAGTTAATTACTTACATTACTATATTTTGCTCACTGTACATAAAGTAATAATTATACTGGAGTAATTCTGAGTACATATTTAGAGTAAATATATGAAATTAATATCTCAAATGTTTTTACGAAGCTATATGCCTATCAACATTAGTGCATATAATCAAAAGTTCTCAATGATACATGATCTGTAATTCGATGGCCGAGTGATATCACAAGTTAACCATCTTTTATTGAAGGTATATCAGAAAGAAAGAAAAGTTGTCTGTATCTGCATAACGACAACAAGGAAGGGGGGGGGGGGGACCATTCATCAAAATTATCAAAACAATGAATGGAACGTGCATTCCGATTAATCTTCTTTATTCAAGCTAAAGCCCGGATCGAACGAGAGGCAAGTCATCGTAAGTTTTAACTTTAGAGGAATGGAAAAAAGGATTTGATCAAACAACACAAGGAGCGTAGAAATTAAATTTGCTAAAAACATACCGGTTGGAAAATACATATTTAAGCGCGTTTAAAAACTAAACACGTAAATTTTTTGTCAGGGCATTTCCTGTATTGTCGGGTTTCATGTGACGTCACGTGGGGGGTTAAGGGTGTGTATCAAGGTAAGGGATGGTTTGTATATTATTTATATTGTTTTATATTAGCTCTTGAATAGTCGGAGAACTCGTTTGCATGAGGTGCGTTGACAGCCATTTTTTTTGTTTCTTTGCTGTTTCAGTTGACCTCAGTTCAATGATTGACCCCCCACTTGAGCCAAATTATGCTAAAATATCAGATGTTTGAAACCCAAGAAATCCGTTTTTCTTTAGCAAATTACTTATTCCATCTTTTTTATGCCTCAGAAATTAAAACTTTCGATGACTTGCATCTCATTTGGTGAAGGCTTAAGACAAGTTTGATATTCGTGTACTAAGCTAAATTTAAGATTGGTTTAAAAAATAACCATGTTCGGTTCGGTGAATATATCAAGATACTTCTACATAAGATAAAATACCTCGACTTCAGATGGAGTGAAATACCTGGTTCCTGCCAAGATGCTGTTGCGGTCGCTAACGCCTTGTGGAAGTTTGTAGGAGCGACCAAACCATGTGTACGAGGCGCCGTTGTTGCCTATCCTCAAGTCGGTACCACTTCCAAACCTTGGTCCATCAATGGCATAGGCCTTAACTGCCGTTCCATCATCTTGATTAATCAGTGGAGCTTTAAATGGCGGGAGATGTTCTTTATTTCTCAATGAAAACAAGAAGGACCCTGGAGCTTGTTTGTCGACACGAATACCTGTCATAACGTAAATATATTGATTATAAGATATTTAATCATGTTTAATTAAACTGAATATCGTTGTTGTAATGATTTTACCTCAGAGAAACCGAAAAAAAGCTGTTGAACTGTTTTCGTGTTGTCGTATTTTTAGTCGCTTTGGCAGGCCGGCAAAATTAGACCGAAACTTTCTGACAGCTTATCAAACTGTCTACACGTGCGAGAAAGTGGATGGGGTTTTTCAACAAATTTCCCCCACGATAGGTAAAAGCAATGGGACTGAATGAATGAATGAATATATAATTGTCATCCCTAAAAAGGGCTTTCAGAATCAATATACTACAATAGTTACAAGAGTGTAATAGAATCTAAGATAGTAAAGTTAGAACTGCTATACTAAAACTACATTTACATTGTCTATTTAATACTTTAACATACATGAAATTATTGGTCGATTAAAATTGTCTTAATAATTCTTTCTTCTATCTAATTAGTACTCTAAAATACATATAGTTATTGGTCCATACGAAACTGTCTCAATAACTCTTTCTTCAAGTTAAATTTAAAAACACTAATTGATCCGCATAGTTTAATGTCAAGAGGTAACTCATTCCATAGTTTTGCTATACGACACTTAAAGGATTTCTCTCCCTTTACACTTGTAAAAGTGGTAAATTTAGCTTGTCAGATTGTCTAGTTGTCCTTCTGCTGAGTGCTGACAGCTTCTCTTGTAGTAAATAGAGAGCTCGGGTAGTTGGGTGCCAATCCGTTCATACATTTAAATGCGAGCACTGCGTCCCGGTAAAATAAGTGCTTTTTCACCGGGATCCACTGTAACTCCTTTAGGATTGGGGCACGTGATCATACTTCCGGAGTTCGCCAATGATACGTGCCGCAAAATTCTGTACCGACTGAAGTTTCTTAATGTTTCCCTCGGATGTCGTGGACCAGACAGATGAGCAATAGGAGAGTTTACTAAACACCAGTGAATTAATGATTGTAATAAGTAATTCTTCATTAAAGACATGCTTAACTCGGTTAATTTGTCCTAGGGCAGACATGCATTGAGCTGACACTTTAATGATGTGTTCATTAAAATTGAGATTGCAATCAAAAGTTACACCCAGGTCCTTTATCGATTCATTTGGAGAAAGTGTTTTGCCCAGTAAGGAGAGTTGAAAACATTTTGGTAGTTTGGCGACCATCCGTCTGCTTCCGTAAACCATTAGTTGAGTTTTACCTGGGTATATTAGTAAAAGATTTTGGAAGCACCAATTTCGGATTCTCTCGAGATCTTCATTTATAAACAACATAGTTGAGTCGCACTCTTTGTCTGAAAAGCACATGTACATTTTTGTGTCATCCACATAACTTTCAGTAGGGCACTTACTAGTTGACATCATTGACATATATGCTAAACAGCAAGGGTCCCAAAATGCTTCCTTGAGGTACGCCATTTTCTATATTTAAAGCTTCGGATAGTGTGGAATTAATACGGACAGACTGGTATCGATTGGTCAAATAACTCGTGAACCAGTTTAGGGCTTCAAAAGACAGCCCAACATCTTTGAGTTTGCTAATCAGAATGTCATGGTTCAAGCTGTCAAATGCTTTGGACATATCCAGTAAAACAACTGCGGTCAGTTTTTATCATCAATTGCCTTTAGAATTACATCAGTTGACTTTATTAACGACGTTTCGGTAGAGTGCCATTGTTTATTGCCGTTTTGATTGACTGCAAGACGATTATGGAACAGGAGGTAGGGCATAAGTTGGTTTAAAGCCACCTTTTCACAAACCTTAGACAGGATTGGTAATAGCGATATAGGCCGATTATTATCAGCTGGGATGTTGGAAAAACTTAATCTAAACACTTCATCAACAATTATGAAAAGCGACGTATTCCTAGGTATTCACATGTCTATACGGGTTAGAAGAAAACGCATATTGCAACAGTATTCTGACGTGGAATATTAGTGTGAATACGGCATAGTATTGCAGAGTATTCCAAGCGTGAATATGCCGTGAATATGACACATATTCACCTAATATTCACACATGGAATATCATAATCTCATCTCATACGTGTTTCCACAACATAGTTTGTAAAGTTAAACATTCCTTTGAATGCTTCAGATTGGAAGTGGAATAGATAACAACATAATAAGAAGTGAATCCCTACTGCAATTTATGATGGAATTTGATGATTCATGATGTCTGTAAACAAATTTCAGGTGTTAGCATATTATGTTTAGCTAACAGCTAGATAAAATACTTGAAAATTCCTTCTCTATTTGGATATCTCCATATCAAAAACCAAACAGATTAATACCGCAAGGCGCACACAAGAAGGCGTGGATAAAATTGTATTATAGTACTTTTTATTCATTTTGATATCTCGTGCATGTTTTGAATGGACACCGTAATTTACTAATTTCGTACTTATTTGAGCGCCATGGCGCTCTTTAAATATGATTTTCAATGTTGCAGATGAAATGCAGCGGTTATTTTGCTCGCTCAAATGAGTAAATTATGTCCTTGTAATGATGTAAATATTTTAGTCATTATGCATTCCCTATAATAATTAAAACTTTATGGAAGCATACGATTGAAAAGAAATATTATTTTGGGCCATTTGCATGGTTCAAACCATTCCACTCTATTTTCATGGCACCAGACCAATTTCTATTTCGATAGAAACCTGTATACTGATTGCAATGTCGGACGAATATTTGTCTGCATATTCCTGTGGTATGCCTGTGCGCTATCATTGTTCACAGCTGTCGAAGCATACATTCTTTTTGCGAAAAATTTGAACTGCTAACCGGACAATAGACCTCCGACATACTTCGTACTGGATAGATTCGCTCTTTGCTTGGCGGAATTCGGATGTGATCAGACTTTGCTCGGGGCATTGTTTACGTTCCAGGTTTCCCGAGATGTAGTCGCACAAATATTTGTTCCGATTTTGCGCTTACATAGTACCGAACAAACATTTGTCTGGTCGATACATTTTGAAACTGGTACGCTTTCGTGGCGGACAAAAACTTGTACGGATAAGTGGTCAAATACTTAAACTTTTGTCTGGTAAATGAAAATCTGTCTGGTATCGTGTACACGCGGCCTAAGAAATATAGATCTTTGCATGCACGACAGACAAGGTGAATGCAATTAACTTTGCGCACTCACCAAATATGGGCATGATGACGTCAAACCAGACCTATGCATTAGTAAACTTATTTGGCGCAAAATCGCGCGCAGTTTATACCGACATCTATGCCTAATAACAACCGTTGTGTGAGAAAAGCCTACTTTAGTTAAACGGCATATTCACAGCCCTAACCAACAGAAAAAAAGAACGAGGACAGCCCGTAAGAAGCGCAAAAGGTTCGAGAGAAGAGAAAGACAAACCAAGGCGATACCTTACTAAAAATTCAGGAAGCTCTGGTCAGGATCAAGGAAGAAGCAAGCCGCCATATAATGAACTTGCCAGCAAATATTATTCGCTGTCGAGAAAGTGCGCAAAGTGATAAAACATCGCATATCAGTTGTGGGATAAAACGTGTAATGCGGTATGTTCATACTGTATAATATATTCTGTATAAATGCCGTATTAACAAAAAGCAAACGATGAAACGATTATATATTTTTTTTGCTTTGTTAAACTTTGGGCTATATAGACGCGCGAGTACACTAGTTGACGATATTAACTTAATAACAGATACAGTATTCGTTCAAATTGAATCATGTACTTAAAGCACAAACTTTCATGCTTTGTTGATTTGCTATAAACCAGTCATGCATTCTATTATTTACCACTGAAAGATTTAATTGTATTTAAGGTTTTCCATCTGCCAAACG
>CACRXK020007331.1:0-23085 GCA_902702795.2 Paramuricea clavata
GGAGCTTCGCCAAGTCTACAAGATACACGGAAACGAGAAGAAGCGCCTATATGCAAGGAGAGTACTCGAAATAGAGCAAGGAACATTTACGCCACTCGTATTCACCACCACAGGCGGTATGGGCAAAGAATGTGTGACATACCATAGTCGATTGGCAGAGTTGGTAGCCATGAAGAAAGGCGAAGATTATGCGACAACTATGAGTTGGATAAGAGCCAGAACCTCATTCGCTTTATTGAGATCGACACTTACCTGCTTGAGGGGTTCAAGGGCAAGGAAAATCATGTATGATATTAAGAACATTGATTTCAACATTGAGAACGCCGAGAGTGCTATCTCTCAAACATTTTAGACTGTACATATACAAAGTTTAGTTGTTTAGTTATTTAGCGGAATATCTTAGTTTAGTTATTTAGCTACTTAGCGGTAAATATTTTAATTATGTAGCGGTATATATTCCAGAGTTTGTTTTTAAAATTTAACTGTACATATATCAACAAACATTTAGACACTTTTTTAATTATACCCAAAGAACAGATTATTGATAACAAAAGAATTATTGTATATAATGAAATGATGAATAAAGTTGTATTATTATTATTATTATTATTATTATTTAACTTTAATATTCGGAACCACTAGCTTAAGCAGTTTTAGCTATTTGGTCTGCATATCTTGTAAAATTTTTATCCGTTGTCGTTGACGGTTTTATTTGTTTTTAAAAACTGAAAATTCGCGTCGCGTTGTGGAATCGCGTTCGGTCTGTATGGGCCTTACGCGTATCTACGAAAACTATATAGCTACGTAAAGATAGGGCCTACAGTATGGTTACACTTTACACAGTTCCTGCCATGCCTCTTGAAAGGGGTTATATTCAGGAAAACTTGATTCTCATCGCCTGACGCATTTTAGCCCATGATGCACCCTTTAATTAAAACTCCCAAATAAAAACTCTTAATTTTGACTTTTTGAGAGGCAGACGTGGAGCCATTGGCATTGCTGAAGGTTTTATAGATGGAAGTTGCGATTTAAACCTAATCAAGAGCAGCTGCAAAAAATACAACTGTATAAAATCACACTATTTTGTTATTAAATATTATAATAAGCTTTCCTAAATAAGTGTGTCTTTAAGAGTTTTTTGAAACTTCCAATGCAATCGATCAGCTTGCTAAATGCGTGAGGGACTGGGTAAATGATTCCACAAGTTTGGCGCTGCACATCCAAACGAACGATCACCAAGAGTCGGTAATGTTTTGAGGGTAGTCTTCTGGAGCAAAAGTTTCGAATTCGATCTCATGCTGATAAGATGATGGAGGTTTGATAGTTATAAGCTCAGAGATATAGTCAGGTGCCAATCCATGAAGTGCTTTAAAACAATTAGTATAATTTTGAAATTTATTCTAAACTTTACTGGAAGCCAATGTAAATCCATCAAAGTTGGCCTTATATGATTAAACCGTGAGACGTTACATATTAATCTCGCTGCTGCATTCTGCACACGTTGAAGTTTGTTAAGCTGATTCGCAGGCAAACCATAGTACAAACTGTTACAATAGTCTAAACGACTTGTCACAAATGAATTAATTAGTATTTGAGCGGTTTCATGTGTCAGGAACTTTCTTATCCGCCTGATGTTGAATAGGTGGATTAGTTCTACCGATCGCAAGTGAGTCAGTGAGATGCCAAAAAAGTCCTGATAAATACTTACCCATACATCTAGTTACCATGGCATCATTTTAGTATATATACTTAGTGAATTTGAGAGCTCGACAACTGGAATCTGTAACTCAGTTGGTTAGAGTGCCGCCCGGAATCACAGGCCGTATAGGTTCGATTCCTGCCAGAGGGAGTTTTCGCGGCAGCTGCTCTGGGCGTGAGTTCTGTTTCGAACCCGTCACAACTAAATATTATACCGCTTGTTGTAAATTGCTCACATAAGTTGACACACCACAACCTGGTCACAATCGTCACGCGGCTTTCTCAGAGAAATTTGATAACAAATTTAACAGTTGACAGTTCTCACATGCTTGTTTTTATCTCACAAAGTTTGTTCTATCCTCGGAGAATCCCGATGTACTACCAACAGTTATCGACATTGCTATTGGTTTCTCTATACTTTTTTATATCAAGTAATGTAATGTATAATGTAATGTAGTCGGTATGTAAATGTGACAAATATATTTATTAATTTAAAAAAATAAGATAAAAAAAAAATGTATCAAATTTACACTCGAAATTTCCATCTACGCGAAATTTCCATCTACAAACTGTTCAACATCAGTTGAATCAAAACCGCGGCCAACTGTCATGAAGTTTCCTCCCGGAATCGACACGTTATACACGTCAACAGCCAATCACCGCTTCTTCAAGATTTAAAAAAGACATCACCACAATGTAACTGACCCCAGCGTAATTTTGACAAATTTAGTCAAAAGCCCGCAAAGAGAATGTAGTAAAATTACCAGTGTTTGAAATGATGTAGATTTTGTATTGTTTTTGCTTGTAATTCGCGAAATATTCATTTAGTAAACGTTGTAATAAATTTCCGTCAAAAATGTTGCCAACCTTGTCATAAATATAGTTCTTTACCCCACGTTGAGCAAAATTTTCCCGCCATATGACGTCAGCAACTATTTTCTCGCCATATGACGTCATAGAAAGAGTTGTTTGTGATTCAGTAACGTCATAGGGGGGTGGCACCACCTTGGATTGAAGTAGATTTATTTTTGTCGCATAATAGACCTTTATATTCATAAATCGCAATCGGAGCCTCGTATCCTAGGAAACGGGAATAAATGCGGGAAAACAAGAGAAAACTGCTTGACAAGCCAGTTCAGATGCCATTGGGTCGACTTTATAGACTTGTTTCTTGTTGCTTATTTCGATTTATAACGATTTTTGTGTATATTTTAAGATTTTGTGCCCACCGAGTATAAAAACGACCGGAGTATAAAAACGACCGGAGTATAAAAACGACCGGTTTTTATCCCGTTTTTTGTGTGGAAAATATGACAACGTAGCGATGATATTTATCCAGAACTCAGAAGCAAAAACAGTATTTTACTGAGATTTTAACGTCAATATATAGGTTATTCCGTGAAAAATCAAGACAACTGTGCCGTCTATGGAATGAAAGTATAATTTTTGGAATTTGACATTAATGTCATTAATATGAAAGAAAACAAGAGGTCAAAAATCACAAGAGAACGTCAAATGTTATTGATTCGCATGGAAAAATATTAACTATGCCAACCTCGTTCCCAGGGCTTTCGTATGAGGACGAGAGGAGAGACGAGAAAGCCTGGTAACACTGCCTGGTAAATACTATATGAAATAAATGTTTGCCTGTGGGTTGTCTGTGGCTCGAAGTCGATGAGATTGTGCAAGCAACTATACAAGTTTTTGTAACGATTTCGGTGTTGTAGACGTTTTGTAGCCTTGTTGAATGTTGGTTGTTTGTTTTGGCCATACAAACTACGACAATACAAAGGTTTGCTTTTCCCATTGACTCCAGCATCTTTTACGTTAAATATCATGTTATATTTTCTCAGAAGTATTATTTCAACTTTCAAGCTCAGTTTTATATGGATAATATTTTCGAAAAAAGTCGTAATATTTTCGAAAAAAAGCTGCCATAACCGACAGCAAAAAAACAGTTTGTCAATTTTCCCGCGTTTTCTCCCGTATCCTACAATCAGGAGCAAAAATTTTTGAGACACCCGCATAAATGCCCCCCGCACCCCCAATTCATGTTGTGTGAATGACTGAAAAGAGAAAATTCAACCCACTTTTTCCAACATTGATCATGGGGAGAGGGGGGAGGCCGACGTACTTTAAAATGGCCAAAAATGTGAAAAGTCGCATCATTTTTGCACGTGATTGTAGGATACGAAGCCTCGATCACGATTTATGAATAAGGTCTTATCACAGAATAAAGTCACACAGAAGGTCGGCTCGACTCGTTTATCATCAAAATGCTGACACCATGGTCCTAGCCAGTGCGCGTTTGAGAGGCATCCCCCCTGGACGTCCGCCATTTTGAATATTATCAGGGGGGTGAAGGCCTCTTAAACGCGCACTGGCTAGAACCATGGCGTCAGCATTTTGATGACGAATTACAGTTACGCCAAAACCACTGGAAAATCATAGGAAAAACCAAGAAGTCGGGCTTCTGTGTGGTCTTTTCTGTGGTTTTTTGGTTGCCATCTTCCTAGCAAGTGTCGCTCGCGTGATTATTCGTTATTTGGTAATAAAAAAATGCTTTCAACACCTTTTCTCCAACTTTAATTACTTCCAACAACTTTAAACATTCAACAAATGATGCCCTTGATTGTTTAATCCATAAATTTCGATAAAAAAAGACGCAATAAAATGCAAAAGATCGTGTTTTCAGGACCAGTGGCGTGCTGGCCCCCCCAGCCGTGGCCCCCCCAGCTGGCAATTCTTGGGGGGCGCAAAAATGAAAAGGGGGCGCCGATCCAGCCCTGAATTTTGAAAGTGGGTGGAAAAAAACGCAAAATTCGAAAGAATATAGTTACTTCCGCCAAGAAACTGAAGAGATGTGTTTATAGGCTTATAAACAGACTAAGAATATAGGCGACAAAGTGATATATTAAATTATAGACTATTTTGTCTAACCGTATTTGCTAATTTGCTACCTCACGGCTTACACGAAATCGTTCATATCGAAACATGATCAGTGATCACACGCAATGTCTCATTACCGGAATATTGGTCAGGTTTCGAAGCGATCGCGGGAATTATGCCCTTTTTTCCGGGCATTATGCCCTTATATTACGCCCTTTATTATGCTTCACGAACCACGGGAGCGGCGCAAATTAGATAATTGAAGTTACGATAATGTAAAGTTGTGTACGCAATTTAGTTGTTTGCGCAAGAAACATCATGAGTAATGTAAGTAATGAAATAATGCTGAAACGCGCCCTTTTGGCAGCCAGGCAAGGAAACCTTAAACCTGTTTGATGGTTGATCCAGCTAGTCCTCGTACGCCGAATGATAGATACTCTTACCTAATGGTAGAGTTTTGACGGGCTCTGAAGGTACACGGCTGTTGTCTTTTTCTCGACTTAGAGACGTGCAACGTTTTCTAGTCGAAAAGGAGATGTGGGTCTTGAGTTTTCCTGCAAATTCAAGTCCCGAATTCAAGACTCATGCCAGGTCTTGAATTGAAAATGTAAAACCAGGTAACTGGTTATTATTTTTTCGTAATAACCGGGTAGCAGGTTATTACGGAAAAATAATAACCTGGTAGCAGGTTATTACGGAAAAATAATAACCTGGTAGCAGACTAGCAGGTTACTATTTTTCCGTAATAACCTGCTACCCGGTTATTATTTTTCCGTAATAACCTTCAACCCCGTATTTCCCCCGGAGAAATCAAATACCACCACCTGCTTTTAGATTGAAGGTTATTACGGAGGAGTTAAAAACCGACGAAATACAAAAGAATATGGTCTGATGAGTTTGTAAATTGTTTTGCAGCATTTTCCGACTCACCTCTAGTATGTGATCATGGATGGGTGGCATACAACAGATCGTGTTACAGACTATTTTACAATCATCATCTAATATGGGAAGATGCAAAGAAGTCTTGTCGAGATACCGGGGGTCATTTGGTTAGAATTGATAGTTCTGATGAGAATGCCTTTCTGGTAAATTCAACCCGGTTGTTTCAAGAGGTACAGTTAACAGATATTTATAACTGGAGACTTTAAATTTTATTGGGCATGTTAGTTTACCTAACGAGGTTGTGTAATATTTTATGCAACCATTTGCCAAACTCATGTTTTTAATTTTATAAATACTATATTATAAATAAATATACATGGTAGAATAACAGTGGTTTTTATTAAACAATCTAAGTTCTGTTGTTAAAAAAAGCTGGTACGTTGTTTAATATAAAAATAGGTACGCTGAGCGTACATGCCCCCGTTATCAGTACGGTTCAGCAGATCTAGCTTGAGCAGGTTCAAGATAGGCTATAGATTCAAATACATTCATTTCTTGCTCTCTATTGGCATCCAATAGCTCTGAAGGTCGTAAACAGTTTTTATACTATTTTTCCCAGCTTGATCTAGTTTTATTCCAACGGACGGTATCGTTAATCGAGTTTTCATAATAATCATAAAATCATAACATAATTTTTTCATCGTCAAAATACGAAATTTTGGCACACTCCTTGCTAAGATGAGCTGTTGGACGTCAGTTCCAGTCTCTTTCAATTGTTTTTATGTGCGCGGTTATATATTACAACACCAAGCTGGCTGGCCTCATTTTGTAGACCCCAGTTCTAGCTTGAGGGTTTCCTAAATTGTCATGTGACGACCAACATACAGTTTTCAGAAATAGTGATATTTTCGCATTTAACGATAACATAAATTAGCATGTTTTGAAAATATATTTGGAAGTTTTCGTTGCCAAACAACTTGTGCAAGATTTATAAAGTTATTTTTCTTTAGAGTATTTGAGATGATTATTTATAAATTTCATACAAATTGATATAGTGATTGTATTAAAGTACGCTCGCGTTCCAGTAAAGACGAGATAGCGTTTAGAATCAATTAATTTGAATTTTGAAATACCTTACTTAGTTACTTGTATTAAAATTCGCGTCGTACTCATTTTCGTTCAGCTTTAAATTCGCGCACCTTGTTGAGACTTGTTCGCGCTGCTTTAAATTCGCGCAAGTATTAACGCTAACGTTTATTAATAGAACTATTATTTATTTAGAACTTTTTCCAGCATTTCGAAGAGTTTTTCAACAAGAAATTAACCTTATAAACAGTGACACAATTACTGCAATTTCACAGTCTCCCAAATGTAATGAATGGTGTGGTGATGCGGTAATGAAAATCAGAAAATGTTCGTGGTATAGAATTATCATTCACCATCTACAGTATTGTATTATTATTATTATTATTATTATTATTATTATTATTATTATTATTAATGTTAAACACTCGCAGAAGGGTTTTTCAGTGTTCAATACAGAAGTTATAAAAAGTAATTACTTAATTAAATTATATTCTAAAAACTATATAATATACTATTAACACCAAAATATATAATATCAAGCTAGTTATATTTAAGGTAAAATACTTATTAATACTATTTAATTTAAAATTTAGTCAGTAAAAGATGTAATTCAGTTCTGTTCATCGAGAAATTGTTGAACCAACCAGTTAAGCTGTTTTAAAGATGGAGTGATATGGTCGAATTTTTTTGTGCCCGTGACAATACGTGCTGCGAAATTCTGAACTTTTTGCAATTTTGCAATGTTTTTCTTCGATGAATTAGACCATATGGTTGAACAGTAATAGAGTTTACTAAAAACCAACGCGTTTATTAAAAGAATTAACGTCTTCATATCAAAAAGGTGCCTTGCTCTATTAATTTGACACAGGCTACCGACACAAGAGGAAACCAGTTTTGTGACGTGTTCATCGTACGTCAAACCACTATCCAGTGTCACGCCTAGATCAGTGGCTGAGGTTACAGGAAACAGTTTTTTCCCCAATAGTAAAATATGGAAATCTGCCGGTATCTGTTTCAACATATAACGAGTTGCGAACACAAGTAATTTCGTCTTATTGGGATTAATAAGCAGACTATTTAGAGAACACCAAGAAACGACTCTCCGTAGATCTTCGTTAAGCTTAGCAGCCGCTGAGTTCACTTCATTGACGGAAAATGACAAAAGTAGCTTCGAGTCGTCGACGTAAGACTTCAAATTACCATTCTTTGGTACCATAGGTAAATCATTAATATATATGTTGAATAACATGGGACCGAGAATTGAGCCCTGCGGAACGCCATGATTGAGTGTGCGTGTTTCAGAGACAGTCGATCCAATGCGCACAACCTGCTGTCGTCCTGTCAAGTAACTTTTAAACCAACATAAAGCGTCATCGGACACTCCCAATACTTGGAGCTTTTTTAGAAGCAATACAAGATCGATACTGTCAAATGCTTTAGAAAGGTCTAGTAGAATTACAGCTACGACCTCCTTGTCGTCCATAGACTTTAAGATCTTATCCGATATAAATAAATTCAATGTTTCAATGGAGTGCAGCTTCCTGTTTCCACTTTGGTGTACGCTTAAGCATTTCTTCTGTTCCACATATGCGGTAAATTGTTCCAAAACTACACGCTCGCAGATCTTTGATGCAGCAAGTAGCAAGGAAATTGGCCGATTATTTTTAGCAATTTCGTGATTCCCTTCTTTTAATAGGGGAATAACTTCTGACAACTTCCAGGCGCTGGGAAACAAAGATTCTCTTAAAGAGCAGTTAACAATATCCGTAAGAGGTTGAAGAATGTATGGTAAGGCATCTTTGATCACTTTCACAGAAACTTTATCTGGTCCAGGGGACTTATTGGATGGAAAAGAACACACAATTTTACGAATCACGTCACAGGACACAGGGTGAAAATGAAACTTGTCAATTTCTGCACTAAATTTATGTGGTATCTCTGGATGAGTCGATGTAAGACCATATGAAGTAATCAACGCTTTGGATTCTTCGATTCTTCTGCCGCTTTTGCTCCGACTGAAGAAAAGTATTCATTAAATTTGTTCGCTACTTCAACGACATTCCCAGAATAAGTTAAACGTGTTTTTTCATTTCTAGGAATACATTCTCTTACAGTTTTCCAAAGGGAGTTGTTGTTGCTATTTTTATCATTAATTCTTTTATACACAAATTTTCTCTCGGATTCTCTCAATTTTCTTTTAATTTGATTTCTACATGAACGATATCTGTCCCAGTCCAAGGCCTGCAGGGTTTGGCGGGCAAGTTTATGCAGCGCATTTCTTTTTTTCATAAGTTGAACAATTTCCTGGTCAACAAAAGGGCACAAGCGACGTTTAATCTTAACAGTCTTTATCGGGGCATGCATATCTAATACACTTAGAAATTTCTGATTAAAATTGTCCAGTCGCTGGTTAACGCCCTGGTCAATTGGATTTTCTTGCCAAATCAGCTGTTCTAGATCATTTTTAAACGCTTCAGAAGAATAATTCTTAAAACTTCTTATGACCATGTAATCAGGTAATTTCTTAGGCAATTTAAGCTTTAATATTGAATAAACCAGAAAGTGGTCACTGATGTGCGTTTCTTCAACTCCACTTTCCACTACCAAGCTTGTGTTAGATGTTAAAATCACATCGATGAGAGATGAGGACTGCAAAGTCACCCTAGTTGGTTTCTTGATAAGTTGGAATAAATTCAAGCTGCTGCACAATTCGTTCAACGCATCAGATTCTGGACCACTTTTTAATAAGTTACAATTTAGATCACCCACTACGAATATATCTTTTTTCAAAGTAAGTGCATATGAATAGTTGTCCATGAAATCGTCCACGAAACAGGAAACTGGACAGTCAGGAGGTCTATAAGCAACACATAGCACAATAGATTTCATTTTCTTATGTTGGATTAATATCCACAATTGTTTTCAGTGAGTTACGAGTAAAAACACAAACACCACCTCCACGTTTACCAAGGCGATCCAACCGCAACAGTCTGTAACCTTCAATTTCAACTTCTGAATTTTTTACTGTGGAATTAAGCCATGATTCCGATATCGTTAAAATGTCGTACTGATGTTCGCCATTAAGTTCCCTCAACTGGATCAAATTATCTCTATTTTTCAGAGATCTGATATTCAAATGAGCGAGCTTTAGTTTTGAATTTGAGTGATTATGATTATTCGCGTTCTTTGTTAGAGAAGGACAGTCAATGGTTTTCTTATAATTTTTAATTACAATGCAGTTCTCTGCGTTATGTTGCTTATTACAAAACATTCCAGTAGAATAAACACTCTTCAAATTTAATGTACGTGTCGTAATTCTGACAGGTATCTGTTTTTCTGTATATGATGTGGGTTTGGAAGTTTTGACGTTGGTAGGTCCTTCACTAGTTCCGTTAGTCAGTATATTACTGGGGATCTCATTGGTATTGACATCAAAGGAGGAGGATAAAGGGAAGGTTGGGGTGTGGGGTGGTATGTTGGGATCCGAAAAGGAGGAAAATAACAAGGATTCACAGGAAAAGGAGAATAGCGAAAAGCAGGTAAAAATGGGGATTGGCCCATTGGATTATGGAAGGGTCGTTGCATGTTGTTATGCGATTGGCGTTTTTGATGTGGGAAAGCTTGGCCCATTGAATTATGATGGGGTCCTTGCATGTTACTATGAGATTGATGTTTTTGGTGTAGGAAATCACACGCAGGACCTTTTTTACAGAAACCTCTTTTCTTCAGGAATGGACAAGGGGTTAAATGTTTTGCGTATTTGGATGGCGCTCGAATGGAATGATCAATAACGGGTCCAGAGGCGTTGCTATTAGTGCTATTTTGATGTGGGAAAGGCTGGCCCATTGAATTATGGTGGAGTCCTTGCATGTCACTATGAAATAGACGTTTTTGGTGTAGGAAATTGGGGTATACTTGAAATCGACGCATTCGTCTTCTCAGTGTCACTGAAGAGCAAAAAACGGTGGTCTCTTTGGAGTATCTTTACTTGGACTGAAAACTAAACATTGTCCTAAAATGCCATTTCATGCCTTGTCCCACGAGCAAATTATTTCAGTCATGGTTCAGTCCCCAAATTCGTACCGAGTTAACGGACTCGGTTGACCCATAGCTAGTTACGGGGCTGCAGATAATGGTCAAATTCAGAAATGTTAACAACTTAACATCATTTTCTCACTTTGATACATAATTGCTGGTTAATTAACCACCTACTGCAGGTAGTTATTAGGGACCTCGCTGGCGGGGACAAAATTTCCGACTGGAGGGGCCAGTAAGAGAGCTGGGGGACATGTCCCCCCCCCCAGTCTATGTGTTAAAAAGGCCCTGAATATACGGTGTTTTATTGGCAAATCCTCCATTATGCATGATAATGACACATGTGCGATTATCATGTTTTGACTCACCAATCAAAAATCAAAAATCAGGATTAAGAGCCGTGGCGGAGATCTATTCTAAAAGACCACACGAGTCAGAACACGAGTGAACACGAGTGAGAAATTGGGGTATACTTGAAATCGACGCATTCGTCTTCTCAGTGTCACTGAAGAGCAAAAAAACGGTGGTCTCTTTGGAGTATCTTTACTTGGACTGAAAACTAAACATTGTCCTAAAATGCCATTTCATGCCTTGTCCCACGAGCAAATTATTTCAGTCATGGTTCAGTCCCCAAATTCCTACCGAGTTAACGGACTCGGTTGACCCATAGCTAGTTACGGGGCTGCAGATAATGGTCAAATTCAGAAATGTTAACAACTTAACATCATTTTCTCACTTTGATACATAATTGCTGGTTAATTAACCACCTACTGCAGGTAGTTATTAGGGACCTCGCTGGCGGGGACAAAATTTCCGACTGGAGGGGCCAGTAAGAGAGCTGGGGGACATGTCCCCCCCCCCCCAGTCTATGTGTTAAAAGAGGCCCTGAATATACGGTGTTTTATTGGCGAATCCTCCATTATGCATGATAATGACACATGTGCGATTATCATGTTTTGACTCACCAATCAAAAATCAAAAATCAGGATTAAGAGTCGTGGCGGAGATCTATTCTAAAAGACCACACGAGTCAGAACACGAGTGAACACGAGTGAACACGAGACAACACGAGTGAACACGAGACAACACGAGTGAACACGAGTCAGAACACGAGTGAACACGAGTCAAAAACTGACGAACACGAGTGAACACGAGTCAAAAATGATGAACACGAGTGAACACGAGTCAAAAATGACGAACACGAGTGAACACGAGTCAAAAATGACGAACACGAGTCAAAAATCTGTGAACACGAGTCAAAAACGCGTTCTTAAAGAGGCTCCTTACAGTTTTAAGCCCGTGATGAAGGCCGGTCTGTACTGTGTAATTGCACGCGGGATAGGCAGGATTCTTGGCGGCCCACAGGATGTTGGATTAATAAAAATAATTATTATAACGAAAATTTTATTCAATTTTAATAATAATAATAATAATACTTATAATTATTATAAATATTACTATTATTATTTTAATTATATTACCATTAAAATTGTTGAGTTCAATATAAAACTGTATGTTATCCAAATATTAGTATGACGTAATACTGAGAGACAAATGCATGATGGGATTGTTGTGTTGTTAGTTGAACTTCCTCGTGAAAGTAACTTACTGTACAAAACTACATTTGTAATAAACGTGAAAATAAAGAGTGATTTCATTACAAATACGGTGTTCTAAAGTCATGGCTTCAACAAAAATATTATAATTAATTATAATTATATACATAATAATAATTAATAATATATTAATTATTATATGTTGTGTTATTGTTCACTGCCTTAACCGGCGAAACGTCTGGATTATTATACCTTTTTATGCATGAGGAAGTTCTTGTTTTATTACACTGGCCTGTAGGCCTAGTGTCTTAAATCCCTCTTTTTCTGCTTTTTTCGTACTCGAGAAATGGAATTTACGTTAGCTCATCGTAGGCTCAGGGTGCAACGATTAAGCCAAAATACCATCGATTCCTTCGGTTCCATGACTTAGATAGTATAGTAATAAGCTCGTATATATGTACGTAATAGTCGACTCATGCCACGCTTGTGGTACATTTTTCGTTTATTAGCCCATACACTTGTACGCACGCGCACAATTCCGAATTCCAATGGCGACTTTTCACAGAGTGATCAAACTATATTTTACACAGTTTCGTTGAATTTTTAAAGATTTTACGTTGTGTCGACAGTGTCTGGCGTACTCTGGACTTTCTTGTGTGTTGAATTAATGTGTTTTTCTTTGTGTAACGACTCGAAAACCACAAAATTTGGACCCAGCGAATTTATACAATATATAGAAGGATATTTAAACAAGGACAAGTTAAAGGTACGTTTGACAGTTTGACTTTTTAATAAACAACTATAAATATACGTCGTGGACTCATAACATCCGTTGTGTTTGCGTACTTGTGTTAATTTTTGCGTCGCACTCTGGACTTTTTTGCCTGTTGAATTAATGTTTTTGTTTTTGTATTAAATTAAACGACTCGAAAACCCCAAAATTTCATAAATTTGTACCCAGCGAATTTATACAATATATTGGAATATAAACAAGGACAAACTCTCCTAATTCCTTACGATAGTTTTAGTCAAATGTCGATTATGTCGACAATATACCTTTAAATACATGTATTAAAATCCGCGCAGTACTAGAAGTAAGAGAATTCGCGTAGCGCTGGCCGCTGGGTGCGGAAATTTTAATACTGAGCGAAATATAATCCGCGCGAAAAGCTTTGTGGTCGGCTATACTAAAGATAAGGCGTGCGTTCAAAATACCAACAAGAACTAGAACCATTATTGTATGGTTCTCGTTTGCTAGACTTGCCACAAGTCGACCTCGAAGAAACGAATTTCGTTCGAGGTCGACTTGTGGCAAGTCTACTTATTTGCCAATAACATTTAGTTCGACGCGAATTTTAATACAAGTATGGTATCATATTTCGTAATATAACGAACAATGTAAACTAGCCATACATTTTGCCGAACATAACTTCGGCCCCTTGGGATCAGATCTTTTTCTAGCCTGCGTAGCAGGCGCTATTTAGGGGGAGGGCATTCCCCCCCCCTAGCTTCTCACAACCCTCGCCCTCCCCCTTAAATAGCGCCTGCTACGCAGGCTAATCTTTTTCGTAATAATATTATTGGAACCAGAATCGAAAACACTATTTATAGTGTTATTTTCAAGCTTGTGTCTTGGGATTTTCATCTTTTATTTCGGTATTTACAGAATATTTATATTTTTAGCGCGGCGATCAAAACAACGCGCTGTTTAGGAAAAAACGGAAATCGATTCTGTAGGTCGGCATGATTTGCACGTGCATCAATCGAGCTATAAACGTGCGTGCGAGTAAAAACCCGATATTTTGAAAAATTAAAAATAAATATTCCTACTCTGTGCCGTATTCAAACAAAACTTTGTACATGAAAGCGCTTGAATACAAGATGTATTTTACTCACATTGACTCTGAGCAAATTCTGAAGAGTTACTAAAGAATACTAAAGCTGGGTGCATTGCCTGTTGGCGTTAATGGGTTAATAAGAGACCAATGTCAGATGTGTTTGTTAACCCATTTACTGACAGTACTCTGCCACTAACAAGTAAAATCCTCTGGTGTTAAAGAAAATCCTTTTGACCCAATGGCTTCATTTTCATGTTGGCTATTTACTCGTATTCCGTGTACACAATTTAAGAATGAATTTGTGAACGGGCTTAAATGATGAACGAGAAACATTGGGGATATAACCGAGAATTTTATAAATTTTTGCATTCAGTTCATACGCAATAAAGGCAGCACTTTCCTTGCGATAGTAACTCCTAGTAACAGATTTGCACCATTACATCTCCCGAAAAGATCTTTTATTTTTTTAAATAGTCCATCAAATTTGCTTGCGGTTTAAGATTTGTATTCCTGCCTTTTGCACCGTAGCACGTATCTCGTTATTTTCAGGCCAGTGTGAGCAGGCGTCTTGTTTTATTTTTAAAACACCATTCACGTTGAAACCAGGCATGGCAAACATAACGCTTTCATATATATATATATATATATATATATATATATATATATATATATATATATATATATATATATATATATATATATATATATATATATATATATTGGAACAATAACACAACTTCAAAAACTCATTAATAATTCATGAAGCAATTATCCAATCTTGAGTAAGAAATTAGTCACGTGCATACGTCTTTCTACCAGCTAAAGAAAACTTTAACAAAAGACCATTGTTATGCAAACTATATAAAGATTTTTATATAAAGATTTTTTATATAAAGATTTTTATATAAATATTTTTATATAAGATTTGACTTATTATGCAAACGTTTTTGAAGCCATTTAAAAAACTCGCAGGTCGTGTTTTATTAGGTCTAAAGCCACTCGCGCTGCGCGCTCGTGGCTTTAAACCTAATAAAACACTCCTGCTCGTAACATATATATATATATATATATATATATATATATATATATATATATATATATATATATATATATATATATATATATATAGCATAAGAATGCGTTTTTGACTCGTGTTCACAGATTTTTGACTCGTGTTCGTCATTTTTGACTCGTGTTCACTCGTGTTCGTCATTTTTGACTCGTGTTCACTCCTGTTCGTCATTTTTGACTCGTGTTCACTCGTGTTCTGACTCGTGTTCACTCGTGTTGTCTCGTGTTCACTCGTGTTCTGACTCGTGTGGTCTTTTAGAATAGATCCCGTGGCGGGTAAAACTAGGTTCGTAGTATATAAAACAAACACAAAAATACACGAATGCTTGGAAATCGATGGAATTTATCCGTCTCGTGTTGAGAAGATATCTCACTCGTTCGCTGCGCTCACTCGTTCGATATCTTTCTCAACACTCGAAATAAATTTCATTTATTTTTTTGCGGTCCGGTATCCATGCTTTTTAGCCAATCAAATTGCTTCGTTTGCGGTCCGGTTTTTCACGATACAGACCGCTCAACCTGACCGCTGCGGATTTGAAACTTAAAGTAAACAAAAAAAATATACTTTCTACTGTTTGAAATTAAGAAGCAAAAATATGTATAGCGATGACGAAAGCCACAGGAAAACAACGAAATTTGGAATGAAGGCGAGTTTTTGAACTCCAAAAACGATGAAAAAACAACGGTTTAAAAGATAAACTGTGATATAAAAGATAAACTGTCAAAATAAAAGATAAACTGTCAGATAAAATTCGTTCTTCGAAAATTTGTGGTTGTCATTTTACCGGGAATTAACTTCTTTCTTATATTTATTCAGTTTTATAGGCAAATTACACTGATGTGTCCGCAATGGTCTAGCCTGTGGTCTGGCAAACAACGAATTCGATTAAATTTGCCCATTTCAGCGTTTTATCCCCATTTCAGCGTTTTATCCCCATTTTAGCGTTTTATCCTCATTTCAGTGTTTTATCCCCATTCCAGCGTTTTATCCCCATTTCAGTTTCCGCTTTCAGTTTCCGTTTCCGCGATTCAGTTTCAGCGTTTTATACCCCCTCCCCCTCCCCAGCGCTGCGCGAATTCTAGTACTGCGCGAATTTTAATATAAGTAAGATACTTAAATATACATATATTGCAGGCTTGTGGAAGAAATTCACCTTTAATGTTGTAATAAAAATTGAAAAGTAGAGTGATGTCTATCAACGCATTAACACCTCGAGTAAATACAATTCAAACCAAGGTCTGTGTTCACAAAATCTACATAGTACATACATATTGATAACAATATCCAAGAACATTAACTTACCGTAAATGTCGACGAAAACCAAAAAGCAAAGTTGGCAAACGAAATCAGCGAAACCAAAAATGTCATAAATTTCTCCGGCTTTTTGCAATATGAACGCACAGACGCTTTGGCTTAATTGTTATGTAATCCATTCCTGTCATCATTCGTGACGTTATGATCAAACATCTCCCGCCTGTCTCAAACATATTTCGAGTGCAATACGCTGCGCGGTCCAAAAGACCGCGGGCACAAAAATAAAAATAAAAACTGCCCGCCGCATTTGCATTTTAAAAAACGTCTGATGAGAAACCGGGAATGAATTTTTTTTACTTGGCATATCAAAAGGATGTCATACTCAGTATCTGAGAGATGTTTTTTAAAATAGTAGTGCATGCTTATTAGCCTTTCCAAGGCTTTTTGACATACTGTACAAATCTGAAAGCTAAAAGAGGATCCTTGAGCCACAATTAGAGCTCAAACATACATCCTCAACTAAATATCTCCATATTCCTACAAGTGATCAGTCCATGTTTGTAACTAGCATTTGCTAGTGCATATGTTCACCAAACACAGTCTTGTTCTGCAGGTAGATACGACCGTAGGAGACAACAAGCACCTATCGTCAAGATACTCAGGTCAAAATTGAGCTGCGTTGGTCCAAATAGTGCAGACAGAGCACAGGGGCGGTGCTAGCCCTATTTGAATGGGGGGGGTGTAAGTCAAATTTTGCAGAGTCGTTTCCACTATTGCATATTAAATTTGTTTTCCTAATTAATATTTCTATTCTCAAAATACTTGGCGAGCGGGTGTTTGTTGTTTGCGCCTGAACATAAAAACTTCCAGACAATGTATTTTTCATTATCTTTTGGATTGACGTACTTGTTTAGTGTTTCCTTAAAGTGCCTATATCACTTGTGGGACCTTTATGGATTTGAAAAGAGCGTAAAAAGTTAGTTAATAAGTTCAAAATCTTTTTTTTTTATTTAGTACAATAATTTCGAAGATACAGGCCTCTAAACTACCTACAGTTCCTGAGTCGCAGGCGTCTATACACAATGCATGGACAGTTTCGAAAAAGGCCAAATTCATTAGCCGTGTTTAGACCCCCGGAGGCTGGGACTCAGGAACAGTGCGTTGTTTAAAGGCCTATATCCTCAAAACTATTGCACCAAATCAAAAAAATCTTTTGAACTTATTACCTAACTTTTTACGCTCTTTTCCAATCTATAAAGGTCCCACAAGTGATACAGGCACTTTAACGTTTCCGTAAATTTCCCAAATTGGAGCTCTGATTATTAGTTTTTACTCAGTTTCATTTGAATATTTTAGTGTTTTTTTTCCTTCCTATCCAATTCATCTTTTGCCGACTGGGAAAACAACTTGCCAATTGGAATACAATAATTTTCCATTTAATTCCTTCTTTTTTCTAACAAGCAAAATAAGCAGATTTATAGCTCTCAGTATGTCACAACACAACAGAACAGCATGACATTTAGATATCTTAATTTTATAGCACTTTTGGATTGGCCTGAATGATATCGAAGTCGAAGGGAACTTTATTTGGGAGTTTCGTTCGAATCATCAAGCAACCTATGAATTTTGGCATTCTGCTCATGATGTTTCGGGCAACATCGAAAACGATGACTGTGTCGTGATATTAGGACGCTATCATCGAGGGGGCTCATGGGATGAGGCTCAATGTACTTCACGGAATGGTTACATTTGCGAAAAGGAAGAAGGTAATGTTAATGTTGTTTCATTGTTTGCATCCTAGGACTAAAATCGATTTTATATAGTATTATACATTGCATATCTATGCTGACTTGAAATGTCAATGCAATTAATTAATTTTGTCAAAAGCGTCGTGTTTTAATATATCGTTTGCACATGACATCACAGCCGCCATGTCGGTGTTCCAATTCGAAAGGAGTTTTTAAAATTAACTCTTTTGTCTGTAACACTAGTGACCAACATGGCCGCCATGACTTTTGTTCAGTTGGTCCCTGGCACAGGAGCCCAAGCGTTGATTTGTGTCTGTTTTTTTAATTTTGCATGTTTTTCAGTTTATTTATTTTAGTGTGTTTATATTGCCTTTTAATTGAATTATAACACTACATTACACTAATATGTCATATAATAATAATAATAATAATACTCCTATAGTCGAACATATAATAACAACATATGAATGAACGAACGAATGAACGAACGAACGAACGAACGAACGAACGAACGAACGAACGAACGAACGAACGAATGAATGAATGAATAACAATATTTATTGAAGGTGAACACGAATCTAACACTAAACGGTTAATGAGGGTGGCCCTCAGTATGTATGTTTTTTCAGTTTATGTATTTAAGATCTATTATTAGCTTATATAAAAGGACGCCTTTCGAACCTGACAGTCCGTTCGCAGGATACTTCGTGGGAGACGCGCGCAATAAAACGGAACATTAACTTATTCGGTTTTTGAAATAAGAGGCGGTTAGATATAAATAATAACGCGCGTGTCCTGCGAGCGGGCTATCAGGTTCGAAAGACGGTGCTTTTATTTAAGCTAATAATAGATCTTAATTAAATAAATAAACTGAAAAACATACAACACAAATCAACTTATATGTTGTTATTATATGTTCGACTATAGGAGTATTATTATTATTATATGACATATTATAGTGTAATGTAGTGTTATAATTCAATTAAAAGGCAATATAAACACACTCATAAAAATAAATAAACTGAAAAACATGCAACACAGACACAAATCAACGCTTGGGCTCCTGTGTTCCTGGGGAATGAGTGCAAATGCTTAATATGATCAACCTGCGATAACTTTTAACTCTCGCGCTTGAATTATTATTGTTATTATTATTATTATTATCTTCATATTTATCCAGGATACCCACATCACCGAAGTGTTTTTCAGTGGGGTCCTGCAAAATGATTGATAAAAATATTGATAAATTAAAATGATTGATAAAATGATTGATTTGGAGTCCTGCAAAATGAATGATTGATCTAATGGGGTTCATTAAATAACCTTCCTGCTGGGTTGGGAAAATTCAGCTTAGAAGTAAATATTTAGATTTTTCATAAATATTTTATGAGTGTGTCTAAAATCTATGAAACCCAACAGTCTGTGTAGTCTATAATTAGTGATTAGAAGTATTATCAGTTTTGGTTTGTAGAAAAACCAGGTAAATATATATTTTTGCAGAGTTTTCGATCCGTAAACCCAGATCTTCATCAGTGCTAATAATATATGACTTGTTTAGAAGTGAAGTTCCATACTGTAAGTTGTATAGTAAAAATCTTTTAGCACCAGATTTTTTTAATGTAACAAGCATGCAGAGTGGCGGATACCACAAAACATGCATTTACTGTAAAACTTAATTTTCAGTGATCGATAAGTACCAACCTCGTACCCAGGTTCTCAATCTTTGCTCCTACCTCGCTTGAATAGAGACCCTGGTATCGGCTGGTCACGTAACCCGTCATATTTTGAGCAAATCCGACAAAATATGACGGGTCACGTGACCAGCCGATACCAGGGTGTGCCAAAGTATCAATTCAAGCGAGGTAGGAGGGAAGATTGAGGAACTGGGTTCGAAGTTGGATAAGTACGGGTCCCATCCTCGGTCTGACTGAGTGTCAGCTGTGAGCCCCTGGGACCGAGGATGTACCGGTCCGGGCGCCGGCGTCTATACCGGTGTCCCCCTTAATGTCGGTGATGTTACTCTGAGTGTATATTCACACCGCGCAAGCTCGAAAAATATGGCTGGCCACGGTGGGAATCGAACTTACGACCTTTGGAATACTAGCCCAATGCTCTGCCAACTGAGCTACGCGGTCAGGTCGGTTCGTGTATGTGATATTTCGGAACTGAGTCTAGTTCCTTCGATATCAATGCAACTACAATCACTTTCAGAAGTCGTTGGATCATTACAGTTTTTTACAACATTGAATAAGGGGCGGGGGAGATTGACGTTTGTTGAAATTTAAAGGTTTTGTGGCGTCTGTCCCAAGACTTTTGAAACCGATCAATCACATTCAGAAGTTGTTGGGACACATGTAGTTTTAGATTGTAAGTGGATTATTACAGCTTTTTACACACAATACCGCTCCCCTCCCTTCCCTCCCCTCCCCTCCCCCGCCAAGACGTTTGAAACTGATTGTAGTAATATGATTTTTTCTGTGTTGGTGTTGTGTACTCAGGTGAATATGATGTCTGTGATGTTACTCTGCGTGTATATCCACACCGCTCAAGCTTCGATTCCCACCGTGGCCAGGCATATTTTTCAAGCTTGCGCGACCTGGATATACACTCAGAGTAACATTGCAGACATCATATTCACCTGAGTACACAACACCAACACAGAAAACAAACAATTCCGTACATTGATATCTTTATAGAAGAATGAAACCGGATTTCTTGTATAGAACAGTATTTTGAGAATCAGGAACTGTAACGGAAAAGTCCGTAACTGTGGTTGCCATACACGGTGGGAAAATAAGACAGCAAATTGGGCCACTTATAGTTATAACTTTCTGACCTTAGTTTGGAATATCACAAAACTTCCTCACAGGATAGAACTTAACATTCCTAAAAATCGTATCGTTTTTTGTTTTGTTTTTATTTTGTTACATTTTGGCGGGAAAATGACGTGCCAACTTTGGCGCCAGCAAATTTAAACTCGAGCTGGTAACATGAAGAACATGCTGGTAACTTTTTTGAAGAGATTGTCTTATAAGGATCTCAAAACTGTAAAAGCATTGAAAATACAACAAGGCAGTGCGAAGAAGTGGTATTAATACCACTGTTTAATTAATACCAATAAATACCACTGTTTACTATAACATATAGTACACAGTGCAAGACAAGCATTTTATCAAATAAATTTTATTACACTGGCCTGTAGGCCAAGTGTCTTAAATCCCTCTTTTTCTGTTTTTTCCTTACTCGAGAAATGGAGTTTGCGTTAGCTCATCGCAGGCTCACCTCAGTGTATAGTTATAAGCTCGTATTTATGTACGTAATAGTAGACTCATGCTTGTGGTACATTTTTCGTTTATTAGCCCATACACTTGTACGCACGCGCACCATTCCAAACTCCAATGGCGACTTTTCACAGAGTGATCAAACTATATTTTACACAGTTTCATTGAATTTTCAAAGAATTGTGCCGGTTTCCTGTGGACATCCGTTGTGTACTTGTGTTAATTTTTGCGTCACACTCTGGACTTTCTTGCCTGTTGAATTAATGTTTTTTCTTTTTGTATTAAATTAAACGACTCGAAAACCCTAAAATTTCATAAATTTATACCCAGGGAATTTATACAATATATTGGAATATAAACAAGGACAAACTCTCCTAATTCCTTACGATAGTGTTAGTCAAATGTCGACAATATACCTTTAAATACATGTATTAAAATCCGCGCAGTACTAAGTATTAAGAGAATTCGCGTAGCGCTGGCCGTTGGGTGCGTACTGCGCGAAATATAATACGCGCGAAAAGCTTTGTGATAGCTATACTAAAAATAAAGCGTGCCTTCAAAATACCAACAAGAACTAGAACCATTATTGTATGGTTCTCATTTGCTAGACTTGCCACAAGTCAACCTCGAAGAAACGCATTTCGTTCGAGGTCGACTTGTGGCAAGTCTACTCATTTGCCTAATACAATATCATTTAGTTCGACGCGAATTTTAATACAAGTATGGTATCGTATTTCATAATATAACAAACAATAAACTTGCCATACATTTTGCCGAACATAACTTCGGCCCCTTTGGACATATCGTTTTCGTAATAATATTATTGGGACCAGAATCGAAAACACTATTTATAGTGTTATTTTCAAGCTTGTGTCTTGGGATTTTCATCTTTTATTTCGGTATTTACAGAATATTTATATTTTTAGCGCGGCGATCAAAACAACGCGCTCTTTAGGAAAAACCGGAAATCGATTCTGTAGGTCGGCATGATTGCACGTGCATCAATCGAGCTATAAACGTGCGTGCGAGTAAAAACCCGATATTTTGAAAAATTCAAAATAAATATTCCTACTCTGTGCCGTATTCAAACGAAACTTTGTACATGAAAGCGCTTGAATACAAGATGTATTTTACTCACATTGACTCTGAGCAAATTCTGAAGAGTTACTAAAGAATACTAAAGCAGGGTGCATTGCCTGTTAATGGGTTAATAAGAGACCAATGTCAGATGTGTTTGGTAACCCATTTACTGACAGTACTCTGCCACTAACAAGTAAAATCATCTGGCGTTACAGTGTAAATTGGTCTGGCGTTACGCCGTTAGCCAGAGTTAATACTAAATTGCATTGTCAGCTAATAGGTTAATAAATAGACCTTAATGTCCACTTTTGACCCAATGACTTCATTTTCATGTTGGCTATTTACTCGTATTCCGTGCACACAATTTAAGAATGAGTTTGTGAACGGGCTTAAATGATAAACGAGAAGGAAACATTGGGGATAATATAACCGAGAATTGTCTAGAAGTATAAATTTTTGCATTCAGTTCATACGCCATAAAGGCAGCACTTTCCTTGCGATAGTAACTCCCAGTAATGATTTTGCACCATTAAGACCGAAAAGGTCTTTTATTTTTTTAAAAATTCCATAAAATGCATTGCGGTTTAAGATTTGTATTCCTGCCTTTTGCACCATAGCACGTATCTCGTTATTTTCAGGCCAGTGTGAACGCCTGAGCAGGCGTCT
>CACRXK020007332.1:2025-19435 GCA_902702795.2 Paramuricea clavata
GGGGGAGGAGGGGGGAGAGTGGGATGACAAGACGTGAGGGTGACAAGGCGTGGAGGGCGTGGAGGGCGTGGAGGGTCACTAGATAATTAATAATAATAATAATTTATTAATTTATAAAGCGCTAAAAACTATAAATATTCTAAAGCGCTATCATTACAAATTCAAATAAAATGTTATAAAGTATGAGATGATACCTATATATACATGTTTAAAATTTACTATTATATTTAAAGATAAAATGCCTTTTTAAAAAAGGAAGGTCTTAAGTCTGTTTTTAAAAGTTTCCACTGTTGACGCTTCACGAATGTCAGCGGGAAGTTCATTCCACAAAAATGGACCAGCCTTGGCAAAAGCTCTGTCGCCAAACGTTTTCCTCATTGTCTTAGGAACTATTAGCAAGTTTTGCTCATTCGAGCGCAGGCTGGAGCAACCAATATGCTTAGGTGTCAGAAGGTCTGAGATATAAGGCGGTGCATTAGCATGAAGAGCCTTGTACACCAGCAACAAAATCTTGAAAATCACCCGATACCGTACAGGAAGCCAATGAAGGCCAATCAAAACGGAAGTAATATGATCGAATTTGGGGATTAAACAGACCACACGTGCTGCAGCATTGAGAACTCTTTGTAACCTATCATATTGAGACTGTGGGAGACCATAAAACAATGAGTTACAGTAGTCCAGGTGTGAAGTAACAAAAGCATGAACCAAAATCTTTGTTGTATCTTCTGAAAGGAATTTCCTTATCTGTCGGATATTATAGAGGCTGCGAAACGCCTTACTACACACTTTTCCAATGTGAATATCCATCGACATATGTGAGTCAAACCACATTCCGAGGCTTTGAACCACCTCCACAGGCTCGATCGTAGATTCACCAACTGTAATTTCATTGATGTTAATCTTTGACATTTGCTGCTTTGAACCGATGATAATAAATTCAGTCTTGGAATCATTTATCAAGAGACGGTTAGAAAGCATCCAGGCACGAATGTCAGCAACACAGTTTTCAATACTCTTTAGTGCAGCATCTTGCGATAAAGATGTATCCGGCCGAAACGAATGATAAATCTGGGTGTCATCTGCATACGTAGATCAGTGGGTACAACATGACAACATGGAAAGCTACAGCATTTATTTTTGGTTATAGTAATTTTTCAATTAGTGTTTTTTTAATAAAGGACTTAACATCAGATAAAAGATTCCAATATACTGAAACTATTTCATGTTGGAGCCATATACATGACCTAATGAGGGTCCTGAAGGGGGGGTCCCAATCCCATTTCCCACCTGACATTTTGGCAAAATCCCAGTCCCAGTTGGATTTTTATTAGAAATCCCAGTCCGAGTTATTCAAATCCCAGTCAATAAAAACACCTTTATTTATCGGTAGAATAAACAGTTTTGAGACTTTTTAAGCCACCGGGGGGGAGGGTCGTGCTGAAGGCACGGAAAATTTTTAAATTTGAATCCCGGAAATGGCATTTGCAGCATTCTGTGACACGCATAATCATAAAACCCAGAATTCCGGGCGCCAGAGTATGCCTGTTCGCAGTTAGTGCTGTGAATAATATAGTTAACAACAAAAATCATGACCAAAGACACCAACAACAGATCAAAATGGTATTTAAAAATACTTAAAACGTGGAAGAATTGGGAATCGATTCACATTACCTCAATCCCATTACCATTTGTGAGGACTTCATTTCCCATTCCCAGTGGCCAAATCCCAGTCCCAGCAACCCAAATCCCATTTTCCCAGTCTAAAAATAGGTCAATCCCAGTTCCCATTTTACCCCTTCAGGACCCTCCCTAATGGTAGGATCATAGTAATCAAGAACAGATTGTTGACATCATTACCGCATCGTTTCAACACTACAGTTGCAAAGAACTTTCCAGGATGTGAATGCCCCAAACCGGCATGAAATTTTATACCAAGGTGGCTGAACCCCCCCCCCCCCCCCCCCCCCCCCTTCTACACTACTGATAACGATACCTCAAAATAGAATGAGATCATGTTTTGAGACAACCTGTATTAGACCAATTCTTCAAATGATTTTATGGGAATACGTACCGTCTTAGCCCAGTTAAAAGCATCGATTTTCTTATGCAGCCCAGTTAGAAATATTAGGAAGAACAGCAGTGCAATGACTGCTGCTGCTGCAGCTGCGCCAACGAAGAATTTCAGATTGTCTATTTTGTCATGGTCACCGTCTGACGAGTTGTCAAGAAAATATCCTACAGGACCGATGCAGACCAGTAGAAGTATCTGGAAAAGATTTTGCAGCAATATCGTGAAGTTATAACGCCTTTAATTTATGCATTCAATATATGTTAGTTCATAGACTGCGAGCAATAGTTAGTTCATTAAATTCCAATGCTCCTAGCTGATGCGCTCATGGGCGTCAATCCTGGGGGGATGGGGGGACGCGTCCCCCCAGTTTTTGAAGTCCTTGCGTTATCAACAATATAGTATTGTAATTATCAACCGTTATCAGCAATAAGTTATCTAACCTCCACCCCCTAACCCCAACCCTAAAGCTGGTGAAGTGGATTTAAGAACATGCACATTGTAATATATAGAGGATATTACACGGCGATGCGAAGATATGACTTTTATTTTCGAGTGAGTAAAATATTGTTTTTAACACGAGAAGATAAAAGTCATATCTTCAAGCCACCGTGTAATGTTCTGTTTATTATATAGTCCCAAGCAAGAAGATTGTGAAATTTCACGCTCAAAAGCAAATTGGAAAAAGTCACGTGATCGATATCTGCACTAGTGAAGATATGGAAAATATTTCACTGTGTATTTTTCAGTATCTCACTCTCTACTATATAATAAAACTTTATAAGTGCCTCCAAAACGCTGGAATGCCGTTTCAGTGTACCAAAATTTAAAAAAAAATTCGGGTAGCATACTAGTTTGGACTAAATTTTATCGAAAAATTGCATATTGCAAGAGTAGAACCCCATGCCAATCACAAATGTGAAAGGCGTGAGCACCATTCCTTCACATGACATTACACATGAAGGGGAGAGTCAATCAATCAATCGATCTAATTTTTCTGATATTACCTTCCTTTACTGTACCCTACCCCACATCCTAGACTTGTTCCAATTGCAAGTTTCGCTGAATTCTGTGTCACTCCACTACAGGGCGGTATAAAAAAGTAGACAATTTTGAAACGACTCTCAATTTCATAAATCCGTTCATGTCATGATTTTTTTATAAATATAGATTGTTTGGGTGCTTATAATGTAGAATAAACAATCCAGAGGAGGGGGCGTCTTTTTTAGCAGGATTAAAAATAGCTTGCGCGCGAAATTTAAAAGTTTAAAAATTTAACGTATTTTGAGTTCATGGGCGAGAAATTTGTTATGTGTTTTATTAATGGACCAAATATATAAGATTTACTGAATTTTAAGTTCCCCTAAATAGGCTGAAGTCTCATTTTTTGGCGCCAATGAATGAAAAGGCGCCAAAAAATGAAAGTTTCAGCAGCTATTTAAAGGACTTATTAAAATTGAGTAAATTTCCTGATATTTGGACCATTGATAAAACACATAACAAATTTCTCGCCAATGAACTCAAATGCTTTTAAACTTTTAAATTTCGCGCGCAAGCTATTTTTAATGCTGCTAAAAAAGACACCCCTCCCCTGCTCTGGAAAATTTATCTTAACGAAAAAGTTTTTTTACTCTACATTATATATAAGTACCCAAAGAATCTATATTTTTCAAAAATTTCATGACCAGACACGAACAGATTTGTGAAATTGAGAAACGTTTCAAAATTGGCTACTTCTTTTTTATACACCCCGGTATATTGTGTCTAAGGCTAAGCCCTGTGGAAGTCAATGCTACCCATGCACGTTTTAAAGGTGCCGAGACACGAAGGGTTTTGGTGCAGGGACATGCTGCAGCGACAAGTATCAGCGACAAAATCACACGCAATACACACAAGGGGAACATGTAGCAGGGCGTTGTAGCAGAGGCATGTGCCAGGGACAAAATTATGTAAGAAAATACGAGGGATCAATTTACAGAGACATGTTGCAGCGACAAGTGCCAACGACAAAATCATATGCAGTACACACTAAGGAAACATGTAGCAGGGTGTTGTAGCAGAGTCATGTGCCATGGATAAAATTATGTCAGAAAACACGAGGGATCATTTTGCAGGGACATGTTGCAGCGACAAGTGCCAACGACAAAATCATATGCAATACACACTAAGGAAACATGTAGCAGGGTGTTGTAGTAGGTACGAAACCGGAATGCGTACACACAAAAGGAAATGTTGCGGGTACATGTCCCAGGGTCATGCTGCCACGACACGTCTTATCGTGTGAAATGACTGCGCATTTAAGATTTATTCTCTATTGTTTTTTAAAACTATTAAAATAGTGTTTGAAAACATCTTGTTTAATTAAAATTTGTAAATGTGATTTCATAATCAATCGTTTTTGTTGTGAGGTTTGTAAGGTGCGGTATTTGACCTTTAAAACACCTTGTTTACATTTGTACATGTAAAGAACTTAATGACACATTCACTCCTGAAGATATTGAGAGAAAGTGGAAAAGTTTGGTTAAGAAGTTGAGAAGTTCAAACAGGAATTTGCAAAAGGAACTAAGAAACCGTCAGGATCAGGCACCAAAGATATTTACAAATCCAATTAACTGGGAATTTTATGCTCAATTGCAGTTCATTCATTCCATATGTGATGACATAGCTGAGACGGTTGTCTCGCTAACAGGTCCTTCCGAGATCAAGTCCAGAAAATCATCCAGGCTAATGCAAAGAGATAAAAGGGAGGACAAAAGCTGCAATTGTTTGCACGTGCTGTGGATGCTATGCAAACCGGCCTTCTCCATCTGCCTCTCAAATGCCATTGGCTGACAAAAAGGAGCCATTAGCCTTTACCAATTATGTTGCTTTGAGTTTGTCCAAATTGTCTCCTACTCTATATCGCCGTGCAAAGAAACGTATTTCGAATGTCCTCTATGAGATGGAAGAGCAAAATGACATTGAACCAGGTCGTTGTAATGTCACTGATAATATATCCCAGTATGGTCCGAGACAGCACCCATCAACTTTCAATTCAAATTTCCTTTATGCTGACAATAACTATGGTAGACCCCCCAGTGCTAGCTCGACCACCAGCAATCGGTATTACCAAGGTCCTAATATTTCCAGTGGAGACCGGCCATTAAGGTCATGTTCTCCTTTGGCGTTTGATAATAGTCAAACGAATCAAAGGGTTTATCATGACCTAACATGAACAATTGAGTATGTTCACTCACCTGTTGAGTTGATGATAAGTGTGACAATATGATAACAAAAGTTAACTGAAACGTTTTTGCCAAATCTATTTTATTTATTTGTGAACATTTGTCGTCCATATTCATTACATTTTTTTGCACATACAAGTTATATATTGTTAAAGTATGAGTGCATGTAACTTAGCGGGAAAAACGTTATATTTTGATATGTATCTTATCACAATATTTGTTGTATACCAAATTATTATTATAATAATAATAGTGTTCGTGAAACTCTTGTCTGAATATTGAACGTGATTTGTATAAAAGCAACAGAGAAGTAACAAATATGGCTTCGTTAAAATACAAGTTTAATAAATATGGTTTGTTTAATGCCATGTTTGTAACCACTACTTTGCAGATATTCAACATTGAGTATTTCATTCTGCCTCTTAACTAGTTTCCATACTCCAACGGCCGGGATAAAATCTCAGCCTGGGCTGACAAATACAAACGCACCATCTAATAAGCCTGTGCTCATATTAGCTGTAAGTCTATCAAATGTGGTTATATGTTGCCATAATTTGATACACACACTAGAAATCCTTGTTGGAAAACCTTGTCACATATTAAAAGGAAATTTCCAAACACAACAATTCATTCCTGAAATGTCTGCCAAAGTGCTGTGTTCTAAATGCCACACATTTTACGTTGCCAGGCAACATCTCCCTCATCACTGAACCACCTTGTAAATTCCTGGCGCATTGCTTTAGCTTCACTGGCGGAGCTGTGGATCACAGCAGGTTGTAATGGTAAGAGAGACTCCGAAGGGATATCGTCCCTCCAAAGCCCCGGAATAAGCTCTTCCCATATCTTCCCTATCAATTAGTGTCAGAGAGCAGTAGATATTACGGCTTGCATTGTCACTTCGTAGCCAGTTGTGGTGTGTTAGTATAGCCATGGTTATTTGTTGTACCTTTTCATGGCATAACAAAAACGGGGCTCTAAAACAACGCCATCTATTTCCAAGAATTCCTAGTATGTTCTCCGATATACGTCGCCCTCTTGAAATACGATAGTTATTGCCATACCATATTGCCCTTACGATTTACAAAAACACGCTAAATCGTAAGAAAGTAATCTTTCATGAAAAGAAATTAGAAGAACTAGAAACAATTTCTGAAAATGAACCAAACACCTTCTGGAAATTACTAAAGAATATGAGTGATGAGCTTGAAGACCTTTCTACGTGTGAGTCTGATGTTACTACTAACAGCTGGCTCACTCATTTTGAATCTATGCTTGCGAAACATACGATGCTAGGCACTGAACAACAACACACACTAAATCAATTAGAAAAACTAGAAGAGGAGATTGCAAAAAAATTTCTTGATGAAGCAATCTCAGAAAACGAAATCATTAATGCTGCAAGGAAATTAAAAAACAACAAATCCGCTTATTCTGTAAGATAAGAAATGAAATGCTTAAATCCAGTGCGAAAATACTGCTCAAAGGATACCAAAAACTCTTTAACTTAATTCTAGAAAGTGGAAAATTTCCAGACCAATGGTGTGAAGGACTGATCACGCCAATTTTTAAGTCTGGTGAAAAAAGTAACCCCAATAACTACAGAGGGATTTGCGTGACAAGCTGTCTGAGCAAGTTCCTCTGTATTGTTCTAAATGAACGATTAAGTAAATTTAGTCTTAATACATCCATCGCAAATTGGGTTTCAATCAAGTCATAGAACTGCTGACCATATTTTTACTTTGAAAACATTAATTGACAAACACATTAAACAGAACAAAAATGACAAAATCTATGCATGTTTCGTAGATTTCAAAAAAGCTTTTGACTCGGTTTGGCACGAAGGTCTATTTTTTAAATTACCAGAAAACAAAATTGATGGTCAATTTTATAATCTTATTAAAAGTCTTTACTCAAATTCAAAATGCGCTGTTAAACAAAGCAAAACAAGAACTGATTTTTTCAACTACTCCAAAGGTGTACGACAGGGATGTCGATATCTTCTTTTCAACATTTATATAAACGAGTTAGCTACTTTGTTTGACAACACAAGCTCTGATCCGTTTATACTTCCAAATGGAACAAAACTGAGCTGTCTTTTATATGCTGATGATCTAATCATACTATCTAGATCAAAGTTCGGTCTCCAGAAATGTCCAGGGCCTTTTTTAACATACAAGCTGGGGGGGCAAATGCCCCCCCAGTCCCCCCTTGTGCCCCCCCACGAAATCACATTTTGCCCCCCCAGGAAAAGTCCCTTTTCCCTAAAATTATAGAAACAAACCAGCGAAGATTAACAAATACATAAACGGCAAGTAAGTTTTAGGCTTTATCCTTTGTCCTTGTTTAACAAAATCGATTTAAATTGTTACTTTTTTCTACCACTAAGTAATGATAAATTATTGTTAATAATTTTTTATTTTTTGGATGCTCAGAATGCAGGAAATAGCATTTCCAGGTTTCAAATTTCAAAAATTTTCTGGGGATTATCCCTCTAATAAGTAATGATAAATTACAGTTAATATTCTTTTATTTTTCTTAATATTACTTTTTGTGCATATTTTCCATCTTTTATTTCAAATACAAGTATAGTTAGCATAAATTTTAGAGCAAATTTGGATGCTCAGAATGCAGGAAATGGCATTTCCGTGCTTCAAATTTCAAAAATTTTCTAGGAGAGTACACCCCCACACACCTGACCATTGCCATCCTCCTCTAAGTCCTCTAATAAGTAACGATAAATGATGGTTTATTTTGTTTTTAGTTTTTGTGCGTTTTTTCCTTTATTTATTTTAAATACAAGACAGTATAGTTAGCATAAATTTTGGACCAAATTTGGATGCTCAGAATGCAGGAAATGACATTTCTGGGATTCAAATTTCAAAAATTTTCTGGGGGAGTACTCCCCCAGACCACCCGCGATTCATGCGTGGTATATTGGCCACACACGTAGCCTTCAGCCATTGCTATCCCCCTCTAATATATTATCTCACAGAAAAGTCCCTTTTCAAAAAATGCCCCCCCACGGGAAAATCCTTAAAAAAGGCCCTGGAAATGTCTGGATGACCTCCATAGCTGGAGCAATAAATGGCTTATGGAGGTGAATTTAAAGAAAACACAAGTTATGATGTTTGAGAAAACAAATTCTAAAAAAGCAAAACCAATTTTTAATCTCGGAAAGAAAGATATTACTGTTGGAAAAGAATACTGTTATTTAGGCATTAAGATGAACAACAATGGTAATTTCACCCAAGCTCTTAAACAGTTGAGTGAAAAAGCCCTCCACGCATTATACAGTATGAGAAGACTCAATATACACCAACTTAACCCAAAATCTGCTATTAAAATTTTCGATCGAATTATAAGCCCCATCCTTCTTTACAACTCTGAAGTATGGGGTGCATATGTAAAAAATAATTTTAACAATTGGGACAAGTTACCTATTGAAAAAGTTCACCTTAGATTCTGCAAATTATATCTAGGTGTGGGTAAAAAAAGCTAGCAATATCGCCTCAAGAGGTGAACTCGGAAAATTCCCTCTAATTATTAATATCTTCAAAAGACTTTTCAAGTACATCACTCATTTGAACTCTTTATCGGAAACAGCCATTGGCAAACAAGCTTTTCTAATCTCAAAAGATTTGTTTACTAAAAGCAATGGATATGTTATGGAAAAGCAATGGATATTTTGAAAGCATTTAACCTCAACACAGAAATCACTGACTTGGAATCAATCACAACTGAACTTATTCAACCTATTACCAAATGTCTTAAAGAAAATTACCTCACATTTTGGAAACACAAACTTGAAAATTCCTCGAAACTAATCTTTTATTCGACCATCAAGATAGATTACGAACTAGAAAAGTACTTATCTATAAATAAAAGACTCAAACAAAAGAAAAACTTCAACACGATTCAGATTAAATAACCATAGCCTTCAGATTGAAACTGGTAGATACCATAATATAGCCCGAGAAGAACGACTGTGTAACCTTTGTCACTCGGGAGAAGTCGAAAATGAATCTCACCTCCTCCTCACTTGCGAGGCTTACGGTGACATTCGAGTAAACTTTATAAACAGTCTAAAAAACGATCTCACTACTACTGAGACAAACGTAGACGAACCAACTTTATCAGTTGACATAATGAAGTCAACTGCTAGTGACACCATCCTGAAATTATCGAAATTTATTTTTTCGTGTTTTGAGGAAAGACTTAAACAACTTGAAGCCGGGAATGCTGGTATTCTTTAGTTAAACTTTCCATCCTGTAAATAGTGTCTTCTTATAGTCTACTTCTTAAACACATGCTTAAAGTCCTACCCAAGAAGGGATCTTACAGTCGAGGAAAGGATAGCTAACTATGATTCAATAATCGCTTTATTAGCATGACCATATTTTACAGGTATTGCTAAAGCTTAACTATTAACGACAATGGGAAGGCTTCGTCTGCTGTGAGAACAAAAGGAATTGGTTTTGTACTTCCCGGTAATGGGCGTAGTTGAAGTAAATTCAACGGATTATCTGCGTTGTGTAGAGCTTGTTTTAGAGAGAAACGGCCCCAAGCATGACTATCGGGGTTTCGGCCATTAGTTCCCACATCAACGTAGAGACACTCGTACTCTGGGCCAGCCATAACCAAGGCAATGATGCTCTCATTTCCTTTGTAGTCGTGGAACGGGGAACCAGCGCCTGCAGGCTTTTGCATGACAATCCTTTTCTCGTCAATGGCTCCTATGTTATTGGGGATATTCCACCTGGAGTAAAATAACTCTGCAATTTCGTTCCATTTTCCAGCGGTGTTTGGTGTTTTCAAATATACTCATTCCCAAACACACGGTAAATAGCGACACATACTTCCATCACAATCTGAGATATTGTCGTCGTTCCGATCCGAAATTGGAAGGAGAGTGATTGGAAAGTTTCCCCTGTGGCAAGATACCTAATTGCAAGGGCCAACCTTTCGCTTGGGTCAATAGACTTTCTCATACATGTTTCTTGCTTAACTATAAAGGGCAAATTTTTTTCTGCAAGCTCGACAAACTTTGCGTATGGCATTCTCATATACTCAGCGAAACCAGGCGAATCTTCAATTGCCAACTCCCTGAAAATTGTGTGGTATGCTCCTCGTTCGTCACGCCGTAGCAACCACTGACGACACCAAATTCTCCATTTCAACATGACAGAATCTTCGTCATCCATTAACAGCATTAAAATAATAGCAATTTTTTCTTTTGATTCCAATCATTCCAGGAAAAAGAAGTACGACATTTGTAAACGGTAGCCGCCATCTTTGTTTTTACCATATGCAAATTAAAATTCTTGTAGTTGTCTCTTATTGGCTATATTCTTACTTCCCTTAGGGGACATCTTGCAGCACCATGCACACGAAAGGTCATGGCATCGCTGCAACGTTTCGTTCCCGCAACAAGTCGCACAAAGTTCAACAAGTTGAACTACTTGCAACATGACGCCGGGACAAAATTTGCACCGAATTGATGTTGCACGATTATAATACTATCAGCGGACACGATGAGATGTGTCGCTGCAACATAAACCAGGAATATATCCCCGCAACATTTCCTTGTGTGTGTATACATTGTGATTTTATCCCTGGCACATGCCTCCGCTACAACACCCTGCTACATGTTCCCGTTGTGTGTATTGCGTGTGATTTTGTCGTTGGCACTTGTCGCTGCAACATGTCCCTGTAAATTGATCCCTCGTGTTTTCTGACATAATTTTGTCCCTGGCACATGCCTCTACTACAACGCCCTGCTACATGTTCCCCTTTTGCGTATTGCGTGTGATTTTGTCGTTGGCACTTGTCGCTGCAACATGTCCCTGCAAATTGATCCCTCGTGTTTTCTGACATAATTTTGTCCCTGACTCCCTGGCACATGCTTCTGCTACAACGCCCTGCTACATGTTCCCCTTGTGTGTATTGCGTGTGATTTTGTCGCTGATACTTGTCGCTGCAGCATGTCTCTGCACCAAAACCCTTCGTGTTTCGGCACCTTTATGGTCGTTTCATCCCCTTGCCATTTCGTCCCAGGTCGTTTCGTCCACACACTAGATACCATTTTATCTATAAACTATATTTATTATCTTAGTTTCTCATGAACTATATATACTTCAAACACTCATTAATAATTCATAAGCTTATTGGCAAATCATGTCAATCATAATATGTCACGTGCAGTGGCTTAACTGATAAAACACTTCTAATTAGCATTCTTTATATAAAGAATACTAATCAGGCAGTATCTATTGCGGTAGTCGTGTCCTTATTAGTATTCTTTATATAAAGAATCCTAATAAGGCAGTATATCTATTTGAATTTTTTAGGCAGTATCAGAATCCTAATAAGGCGGTAGTATATCTATTGAATTTGTAGTCGTGTTTGAAGTCGTTTAATAAACTCGCAGGTCGTGTTTTATTACTATAGGTCTAAAGCCACTCGCGCATAAGCTTATTGGCAAATCATGTCAACCATAATATGTCACGTGCAGTGGCTTAAATCTGATAAAACACTTCTAATTAGCATTTATATAAAGAATACTAATAAGGCAGTATCTATTGCGGTAGTCGTGTCCTTATTAGTATTCTTTATATAAAGAATACTAATTATAATAAGGCAGTATATCTATTGAATTTGTAGTCGTGTTTGAAGTCATTTAATAAACTCGCGGGTCGTGTTTTATTACTATAGATCTAACGCCGCTCGCGCTGCGCGCTCGTGCTTTAAACCTAATAAAACACTCCTACTCGTCGGTTTTAAAATAGTACTTAAGATATATTTGTATTTGTTTCAACTTTGATCACTCATAATTTTGTCATCATGCCAGATGAAATAAACTGCTTGATTCTCATCACTATAATTTTCAAAATGTCCAAGACTGCAAGAGGCAATTTGTATCAAAATATTAAAAAACCTATATGTTGAAGATTATAACCCAGTCCCCCCTCGACGAACTGACGTCCGTGTTGACAAAAAACATTACGATCTTAAGCTCACTAATGTCACTAATGGCAGTCATTGGTCTAGTTTTCTTCAGACTCAGTTCCAATTAAAATAAAGTAAAGTGTCACTATAATACTCACGGACAACAGCAATATTAATATTGTGAAATCAAATAAAGGCAATAAAAGCCAAATATTTAAGTTATTTTAAATCCAAAAATCTGTATTATCCAGGCATACAATCCACTGAGATACAATCTCAAAAAGTACTAAGATATATTGTATTACGGAAGTATATAGGTTATAGATAAAACAGAGTCTAGTGTGGGGACGAAACGTGAAGGGGACGAAACGTGAAGGGGACGAAACGACCAGGCCCCCATGCATGATCGCATGTATACTTGAGAGGAAATGTGGTCATTCTGAGGACTATATATATTAATATATATCCGCCCAACAGAACAGCCCTAAATATTCTAAATATTAAATTTATTCGTGTTCTATACTTTCTTACAATTTCCAAGATTTTCAGAACGCTTGGAACAGACTTTAGATATTCCACGCCTTCATTAATACCAGCCATGATAGAGAACCTATACAAATATCAAGTTGTGAGCTGTCAACGTGAGTTGTCAACCACAATAATCAATACATACTATGGACATGTCATTTTCAAATTATTTGTTAGATCTAGTTGAGTGTATCAGTAAAAGTCGAGGGTCGAGAGTAAAAGTCGAGAGTAAAAATCGAGAGTAAAAGTCGAGAGTCGACCAGTGCATTCTTTAAGGAATTTTCAGTGGTGGGGCAAAACTGCCAAAAGGCCCATTTTTTCTTTGCCCTCCCCCCAGGATAGTATGCGATCGCCGAAGGTGTGAGCCGAGTACCGCAGGCACGAGGTAGCTAGGGGGTATGTGGGCATGCCCTCCCAGGAAATGTTTAAAATTTGGGTCTCTGAAATAGTATTTCCTGCTTTCTGAGAACACATTTTACATTCTGAGAACACAGGCGTCGCAATCTCGCAAGGGTCAGTATAATAATGTATATTATAGTAAAAATATAATATCATAAAATATAAATTTTAAACTGAAATTGATTTGCCCACTTGATAGTGTGTATTCTCCTTTTATTCCCCTTTAGTTGGACTAATATTTTCCAAAGTGGCTCGGAAAATATTAGTCCAACAAAAGAGGAATAAAAGGAGAATACACACTATCAAATAGGCAAGTCAATTTCATTTTGAAATTTATATTTTGACATGTTTTTACAATAATATACATTACTATACTGACCCTTGCGAGATTGGGCTGCTTGTGCTCAAAGCAAAGTTTTAATGGTGAAATTTGTAATAAATAATAGTTTTTAATCAGTGTCACTCAAATATTTTAGTTTCTTTCCTTCCTGTCCAACTGGGGTTAGATCATTTTCCGACTACCTGACGACTGGGGGTGTTCTAACACCCAACCCATCCACCACCCACCCGTTTAGCACCACCCTTGACTGTTCTGACGTTTTATATAAGATGGAATGTTGAGAGAGGGTGCATGGGAAAGGGTATTTTCGTGAGCCGTGAATGGTCAATATTTGTTCGTGTGAAATGCTTCATTTTAGTGTCGCACATGAAATGTGATTTTTCTACAGCCGTGAGGCGTGATTATCGATGAAAATGCTCCGTGAAATGAGAATTAAGGATATCTGTTTCGTGAACTGTGATTTTGCTTTGTTTATTTCGATCTATTTTATAATAGTCATAATAAACATGATACGCGATAATCAATTTATGATCTCATTCGATTGCATAAGAGTAAAAACTTCGGAGACCTTTCGGAGGTCGTCGTACATGCTCGTCACTCAAACTTGTAAGTTATGATGTAGTTTTTGTTGCATGCCATATATGGCATGCAACTTTCATTTTGCTCTAAATTTCGTGTCGCGGTCGGTGAGCGGTGAGCGGTGAGCGTACCAGTCACGTGGCAGATTCGTAAAAATACGACAAATACCGAGTTTTTCCGACGAGCATTTTCATGCCGGGTTTTCGTCGAGGAAACGCAAAGAAATATTGATTATTCGCTGAAAATTTACATACTATTGTATTGAGCGCATTAGAAAAATAAATCCAGGTAGGTAAAGCTTTACTGTTTTTAGCTTATCTTATATTTTGCATGTTATTTGTTGTTATTTTGGAGCCGTTGTGCTCGCAATGATTAGTGATTATTTATCAATTACCAGGCGTAATATATTTATATACCGTGAAAGCCTTAAAGCCGCGAACGTTATGAAAATACTCGATTTTTATATACTCAAACTGAAACGGAGCCATTGTGCTCGCACTGATTATATTGTGTGCAAAGCTTCAAAACTACAGCACATTTTGTAAATAACATGATATATAAATATCAAACAAAATTTGAATTATAGATAGTATTTATACATACTATTGAAATTTAATACAACATATATATATATATATATATATATATATATATATATATATATATATATATATATATATATATATATATATATATATATATATATATATATATTCCTTCATTGATCAGCAAGCAAATTAATGACGGGATTAATTATCAATTCATACAAGTCGTTTGAAACGAAGTTTTCAAATGGAAATTTGAACATTTGACTTGTGTCGTTAATGAGTCGGTTTCGAAGCGCTCGAAGTGCTGAAGAGGAGCAAACGTTGCTCGAAAGAGCGATGCCACCAGGTGTGATATCCGCCAAAATTCATATATTCAATTATGCCATTGGAAATTGCATTTATCAGTTCAGTTATGCTATTATGATATTCGATATTATGATATTCGAATTTCATTCGGCGTGAAACAGTCATTATTGAAATTTCATTCGGCGTGAAACAGTCATTATTGAAATTTCATTCGGCGTGAAACAGTCGTTCGGCATGGCACTCAGAAACCAAAATTCGACTTCCGGTTCGGCATGGCACTCAGAAACCAAAACTCGACTTCCGGTTTAGCGGGAAATTGTAATTTCACCATGACCGAAGGCGAAGGCAATTTAAGTCAACAAGACAGAAATATAAGTGTTGTAGACGTATTGGAAACAACTGTGTTGAGGAACTTAGACATCGGCGACCAGTATGCCCATACGGCGCAAAAAGATTTCTAAAATTCCCCAACACTCTTTCTGGATTTGATGTATATTTGACGGCAGTGCTGCCAGATGATGTACGTAGTAGCATGCGATTCGCTTTGAGAAATTACATTTGGACTCGCAACTTGTGCTGAAGAAGCATCATTTGATGATCCAGGATATTTTCTGATCAATCCTGTCGCTTCTTGCAACAAAGAAACAGCACGCTGTTGACTTAAATTGCCTTCGCCTTCGCCCATGTTGAAATTACAACTCCCCGCGTGCTTTTCCCGCTAAATTGGAAGTCGAGTTTTGGTTTCTGAGTGCCATGCCGAATGACTATTTCAATAATGACTGTTTCACGCCGAATGAAATTTCAATAATGACTGTTTCACGCCGAATGAAATTCGAATAACATAATATCGAATATCATAATAGCATAACTGAACTTCATAAATGCATTTCCAATGGCATAATTGAATATATGAATTTTGGCGGATATCACACTCAACGATGCCGCCCAGTACAAGATACGCGACAAAGTGCCGGGCTTTGAAGATTTTTGATTCCTGGAGAGCTGCTAGAAAGGTTAAAGAAGTGAAGATCGACGATGCTGAGGTCATGAAACTGATGATATTGGCCCAATCGAGACATTAACTAGGCTACATCGTTGGCGGAGATCATGAATGAAGCGTCTTTAGCATTTTGGTTAAATTAAGCAAGTTTCTTGGGTTTAAAGAGTTTAAAGTGGTGTGTAATCAAAATGAAAGAGTTGTTAATCCCGTGTAACATAACCTTTAACTTTGGAAAATAAAGTATTTATTGATTTCTCGAATATTTGAGTTTTTATAATACAGATTAATAAACATTTTGTTAAAGAATGCTTTATAAAGGTACATGTACCTTTATCATAAAGGTACATGTAGTCTATATATGAATTTTAAATCAGCACACACCGATCTATATCACGGTATATAAGGGTCATCATGTGACGAGATTTTAAGAAATTCATTGGCTAATTAGTTCATGAATTATTCATGAATTTTATATATATATATATATATATATATATATATATATATATATATATATATATATATATATATATATATATATATATATATATATATATATATATATATATATATATATATATATATATATATATATATATATATATATATATATATATATATATATATATATATATATATATATATATATATATATATATATATATATATATATATATATATATATATACGCTCCTTCACTTCGGTGTTGTTGAGCACTCTGCGGAGTTGTTAATGGTGTCTATTAGCGATAATGCAAAGCTCACTTCCCTTGTGGTCGTTTGAGCACTCTGGCCCCATTACGCTCTGCGCATGTCTGGATGCGTTGATTCACCGTGTTGTACCACATGCCTTGGTGAGAGCAAGTTCATGGGGTATAAATACGAGTGTCTCACGTATCTAGACGTGTACCAAGCTGCACTGACGAGGCGTTGAACGCCGAAACATGCATGTCTGCAGATTGTACTATATATATATACATATATATATATATATATATATATATATATATATATATATATATATATATATATATATATATATATATATATATATATATATATATATATACAGTATATTATATATGCTGTATGTACTATTTAAAAAACGAGCGGGAGTGTTTTATTAGGTTTAAAGCCCGCGAGTTTTTTAAATGACTTCAAAAACGTATGCATAATAAGTCAAATCTTTATATAAAAATCTTTATATAAAAATCTTTATATAAAAATCTTTATATAAAAACCTTTATATAGTTTGCATAACAATGGTCTTTTGTTAAAGTGTTCTTTAGCTGGTATAAAGCTTAAGACGTATGCACATGACTAATTTCTTACTCAAGATTGGATAATTGCTTCATGAATTATTAATGAGTTTTTGAAATATATATATATATATATATATATATATATATATATATATATATATATATATATATATATATATATATATATATATATATATATAATATATATA
>CACRXK020007333.1:0-14412 GCA_902702795.2 Paramuricea clavata
GTCTTTGCCAGTGTAGGAAGTGCCGATCAAATGAACAAGCTTTCGGTGATAGGGATGCAACTAACCTGAAAATATATAAGGAGAATTTCGACGTTTCGAGCGAAGGCCCTTCGTCTGGAGTTATGAAGGGCCTTCGCTCGAAAGGTCGAAATTCTCCTAATATACCTTCAGGTAGTTGCATCCCAACCAGGGCCTCCGAGAGAATTCGCGGGGCCCGGAGCAAATCGTCTCTGGGAGCCCCATGATCTCATTTTTAAGCTAGACCCAAGTCAGTCACCCAACTAGACCTTAGCTGGATTGCATGTGGAGCTACTGTAAGGGGCCCTCAATTTCAAAAATGCTCTGACCGATTTAAGGAACCTACTCAACTTTGGGATCTCGATCTCAAGTTGGGGTGCTATTGAGGTGCATGGGGGCGCGGGGCAATCCCCCCCCCCCTCTCGGCGGCCCTGATCCCTACAACGAAAGCTTGTTCACAGAATATAGGATGGAGTTCAAGGCTTTCCAAGGGCGCCTCTGGCAGCCACGTTATGGCTCGTATCTGATCAAGTGGCACAGCTACGGTGAAAGGGTCAGCTTAAACTTAGAATGGAGTTCAAGGCTTTCCAAGAGGGGCCTGTACCGGTTTTGCGGGATGGCGGGATGCGTCTAAAATTGAAGTGGGATTCGGGATTTTAAGAGAAATATTGCCGGGAAGCGGGATTTTATCCCATCGCGGGAAGCGGGATTAATAAAAATACCATGGCGATATGCGGGAAGTAACCCACGATTAGCGGGATAAAACAACAAGACTTGTAGCCGTACGTTAGCTGATCTGTTGTCGTTTGTTTGTGTGCTTGAAATTACCGTTTTCCAGGATAATATCGAACATTTGTCCCCCATCAATCTCCCATTTATATGTATATATGATTGCTGTTTTCATAAGAGTCGCGATTTTGAGTCATTTATTATTTTAAACTTTCTTGATTGTATTCTAGTGTATTCAAATTGTGTTTTATGTCGTTACCATGTTCTTTAAATCATCATAAGTTGAACAGTGTTAGAAACCGCAAAGTCGGGAGCGGGAAATTGGGGTGAGGCATGGCGGGATAACGGGATTTGAAGTGAAAATCGGGCGGGATGGCGGGATTTCGGAACCCGGTACAGGCCCCAGGCCCAGGTGGGGCATCAATTTGTTTTTTTTTGTGCAAATGGATGGGCACAAAACACATATAGCCTGTTTGCACTCAAGGGTGAGTAGTCACATAGTAAGGCACGACACTAACCCTCCAGCTATTCAAAAACAGCATTGACACTCAAAAGAAGCTCAGATTGAACTTCCACTCATTGAGTGTGAGTGAGCTTTTAGAATACGGGCGTTACACTTTGTCTTAAATGATTATAAGTAAATAATTCAAATTTGTGGTAGCTAGTTTTCGAATCGGGTAAATACAGATTGGAATTTTTGGAATTTTAAACAATACGCAAATTATATAATATTCCAGTATATAAGATAGATGACAAAAGTTTCCCTGCGAAAATATTTAGTTAAAAATTTCCTGCTGCCAGACATATTTTCTAACGTACGTCACAGACTCTAGCTCGATTTCTACGAGGAATCGAGCTGGAGTCTACAGGTAGGCTAGACATTTTCTAGCACTGGTATATACTTAGGTCAGTTACTGAAAAACATGGACTGGACTTGACTGGACTCGAAAAACATGGACTCAGTCCATGATTTGTAAGAGATGGACTCAGCAGTCAACGATTTCTACAAGATGGACTCAGTCCATGATTTGTAAAACATGGACTCAGCGCATTATATACTAATTTTAAAACTAGGTAAAGAGATGTAAATAAATCACCACAGCTAGAAAGAACATACTAAAATGAGTAAAATTGCAAAGTTTGGAAATTTTGTATACTTTTGTATTGCGTGCGGAAATTGCTACCACATTTGGGCCGAAAATGGTAGCAATTTCCGCACGCAATACAAAAGTATACAAAATTTGCGAACTCTGCAAGGCCATATTTTCCGCATTTTACAACATTTCGCAACCAAACTTTGCAATTTTACTCATTTTAGTACGCTCTTTCCGGGAATATACTTTTTTTGCCAAGAGAAAAAATTAGCCTATAATGGGAATTGTCTATTGCGGACTTTGTCCATGTTTTCTGAGTCCAGTCCATGTTTCACAACATGCAAATGTGTTGTTGACCGTTGTGGGTGTTCAGTATAGACAGCAAATTTGTATCACGTACTTATTAAACTTTATTTATTAAGCTTTTAAGTCGCTTTATGTTATTTGTATTCCTACATGTCAGCAAGTAGTTGTGGTTTGGAAATTAAATAAACAAAGTTACAGATGGTAGAGCAATACTGCCCATACAGAATCTTAGAGATCAATCTAGATTAAAAGATTTACGCTACATTTTGGGCAATTGACATTTTGACCTCTATACAATATAAGCAGAAGTGCGTTAACTTTCTAATATGGCGGGAAAACTAGACCAGCTATTACGCTAAAAAATATTTTATCATATCCAGAAAGGGCCAACTTAAATTCTGATAGTTTGCAATAAACATTCCATGCGATATTAACTGAACTATCAAGGTTTTAAATCAAACAGGCATTTTTGACAATGCTAAAAATTAGCATAAAATGGCCTATTAAATAGTCTCTGATCGATCTTGATATATCGTTTTAGTTGTAGTCAAAAGAACGAATGTACACCAAATGGCAAATATCAATATTTCATCAACTGAAAAAGCTTGTCCTGCTGTATGGCGAGAGCACATGCATTGTCTATGCCATCGAAGGAATATGGGATAGTTTATTATTATTATTATATTAACGTGAAGTTTGGTATGCTTGAAAAAAGGCGTCACGACGTTAATTGTCTCGTGTGTCTTGGTTGTTCGTCATTTGTTTTGCCACGTTCAAAATTTTCAAGGGAAATAATTCCCAAAGTGAAGAAATATCAACAAAATTGTAAACTTAATGGAAATAAATTGAAATTTTTGGCATGCATGGTCAACAAATGCTTGTTCGATTTAATAAAACATTGATATTCTCAGTTAATATTGCATGAATATATTATTGTAACATACCAGAATTCACACTAGCCCCTTCTGGATACAATAAAATTTATTTGAGCGTAATAGCTGTCCTATAGTTTTTCCGCTATATTAAATCAAACAGCATAGGTTTTTCTTTGGGACACCCGGTACCAGCCTAATAATTAATATGGAATGTGAAAATTCTTGCATTAAAAACTCAAGGTTTAAATAAAGTATTACATATTCGAGGAATTTGTAATACATATACTTTTCCACATGCTCTTGCCTTGGTGTATGACTATTTAGTATATTTCATTTTAACATTTTTGATACGTTACTCAAACTGCAAACAAATTTACATAGTATGCTTAGTGCTTTATCTGTAAAATTATGCTAAAATATAAAGATTTTAGATGGTACACCAAAGAGAAAATGATGTCTGAAGTTCAGTAAGTCTTGCTTATATTGCTGTATAAATATGGCGTCAATTTTACAGCATGCATCGATGATAATTTTGTTTAAAGTTAAACTGACAATATTTAACTATTATTTTGTGTTTCTCAACCGCCAGATACTGCATTTAAAAGGTTGCTAACTGTGTAAACTACAAAACAGGGCCAAAACAAAATAATTTTGAGAGGAACGCCAAAAAGATATTAGGTTTTGAACACTCATCGCAAATACACGCGACATTGAATGTAAATTCCTGGAAAATATTTGAATTGCAAATCTGTCATCCTAACAAATTTCAAGTATCATCATCACAGCATGCAGGAAATAAATTCCAGACCTTTCAATCAAGGGCTTCCCAGGAAAGGAATTTTGTTTTTTAAATTCAAGGACTTTCTAACATTTTGAAGGACCTTGTCGTGCGAACATTTTTTCTGGAAGCATATATAATTCTAATTCCTTGTGTGGGGGGTTAAATAGATGATTCCGCCAAAAGACTAATAAAGCCCCGTTTACACGACCAATTTTTATGTGACAATTTTTCATGTTTTTATGTGAGAAATGTATTGTATTTGGTCGTGCAGATGAGACAACAAATAATTGTTGATTCCTGTTTAAAAAATATCTATGAACAACGGTATCTCGCGCAATAAAACATTGCTCGGACACTAATTATACTTTTACAAATATGGCGGGAGAAAAAATATGACATTTTATGTGACGAGTAATCTACACGAGCAATTTTTCGTATGTGACAACTTTTATTTGTCACATAAAAGCTAACGCGCTAGCTTTTCAGCAACTGTATTTGCCACACAAAAATTGCCCAATTTTCCGGCCTCGTCTACACGAGCAAATAAAAATTGTCACATCAAAATTGCTCGTGTAAACGGGGCTTAAATTTTGATCTAGGCAAGAAGAACAAAATCCATCACCACAGCCGTAGAAAGAGCATGTTAAAATTAGTAAATTGCAAAGTTTGGCCGCGACATGTTGTAAAATGCGGAAAATATAGCCCCACGAAATTTGCAATTCGAAATTTGTGTATTAATTTGTATTACGCAAGGGTAAAGCATGCATGCACCCGCGTAATACAAAATTTGCAAATTTCGTAGGGCTATATTTTCCTCATTTCACAACATTTCGCAACGAAACTTTGCAATTTTACTAAATGTAACATGCTCTTTCTAGCTGTGGTGATGGATTTTGTTCTTCTTGCCCAGATCAAAATTTAGTCTATAGTATAGCTGGAATCGTCTATTGACGTGTTTCATTGGCATTGTTATAATTTTGTCACCAATTCCAATCCCTGTTCCTATGGCTTCGTCATGAACACAACATTTCAGCGAATTGTACGTTCGCTGCATAAATCAACACCTAATAAATCAACACCTAAGTTGCATTGTGCCGCAATGCATCCTATTATTTATATACTCTGACCAAAACGCCGGACGATGTAACCTGTCAAGGGCAAAGCGCTGGTACTCATTGGGATAATCTGATTATCTTCCCATGTGTCTAGTTAATCCATTAAGTTGCATTGCACCGTTGATTAAAAAAATATTTCGCCATTTTACGTGCTTGCCCTCAATAGATGGTGTTAGGTTGGTCCTACAGTAGGTAGACTACCAAACAGGTTGGTTCCAAGTCAGTCCACCAAACAATCTGACAATGTCAATGTGCCTGCTTCATTATTTTACTGTCTAAGAACATACGATTTTACTCATCAAGGGAAAAGTGCTGCTGCTCAGTGCGTTAAATTTTGATAATCTCAGTGGTGTAACTAACTAAATATATTTTTACCACTTGCCATTAGGGCAATTTATACACGAAAATTAGTCAGCCGGAATAAAATTCACTTGCCATCAGGGGCCGGTTGTATAAAAAAGTGATTAAAGTTAATCATAGTTAAGTGGAAACGTCATCCAATAAGAAGCGCGTATTTGAGAGCTGATCACTATTTAACTACAAAATAGTGATTAAAAAAGTGATTAAGAGTTTTATACAACCGGCCCCAGGTCTAGTTTTGCTCTCACATATTAAAAAAAATTGAAGCAAATGATTGCAGAAAGGATTGATTAATCAATATTCTAAACTTATGAACATTGTCCTTAATTAACAAAGTCATCGAAGACTTAATCATCAAGTGTTGATTTTAGCCGATTTACTAAATGAAGAATCAAAAACAGAATGCAAACATAAACAAGCAAACAGTTTTTTAAAACAACTTGCCCAACCAAGAAGCAACTTCAACTTGCCCGTAATAATTACCGGTATTGGCCACGGCAAGTGAGCAAGTGCTAAGTTTCATCACTGTAATCTGCTTCACAAGGTAGGAATGAAACTGAGCAAATTCAAGCACAGTTTAGGCTGGGATGGTTTAAAAAAAACTGAAACAAAAATCTGACGATAGATACATTTTATTACATCATTATTTTTTTCTGTAAGACACAAAAAATGGTGGTCTACAAAAAATAATACCAAGCAATAAATCAATCAATCCAGATCAGCACTTAATTGTGCTGCAAACTACTGTCGGACATCGGCGGAAAAACCTGAATCCATCGACGAAGAAGTAAATACTCGTATGCTGCGTAGATGATGCGTAGGCTTGCCACAAACATGGTACGAAATGTTCATGCAAAGTGTTAAAAATTTTTTTTTGCATGGACCTCGCTCCTTCGTCACTCGGTCCATACTAAAAAACCTCGGTCTGATATTTCACAGTACAGACCTCACACTCGGTCAATAGGCCGTTAATATTGACATTATCATAATATTTTCACTTGACATGGTCATAATTTTCAACATGAGCAACAATATATTGCAATTATTGTTATGCTCAATGACTATTGTGATATTGTTTGGCATGAGTACATCGTTTTCACAAAATTCCAAAAGCAGTTCTTTTAATTTCTCAAACATATAAATGTTGCCACTTTGTCACTATCACAGTGGACAGCTAAGGTTTATGAAATGACTACATAAAACAGACTTTTTACTGGTTCTAGTTGGATATTTACTCCAATTTGTTCTTTATAATAAGATATACAGTACACTGATATATCCAATTAGTTAAGTGCCTAAGTAGTTTAATTAAAGCCACCATTTTGGGGGTACTTACGTCTGCCTCGTAAAAGATTCTAGATAATTCAAACAATGTGCAAAGCGACTTTTAAAAGTTGTGAATGTAAATTTACCATTATACAAACAACTACAATACTAAAAAGTTGTATTTCGTGGTGCAGAGACTCTCAAACATGGGAGAGGTAGCACCCCCAAAATGGCGAAAAAATTGGCTGTGACAAAGGCTAATTGTTAAGTTAAACCATTAAGCTGCAGAGCTTACCCATTGATGAGTAAAATCGTCTGGCATTAAACAAGTAAAAAAGAATAAGTAGGACATGCTGGGGTGCATTGCGGCTCAATGGGATAACTAGAGGCATTGTCAGATTTTTTGGTTAAAACCCATTAAGCTGCAGAGCTTCCCCATTGACAAATAAAACCGTCTAGCGTTAGACAAATAAGAAAAAATATGCAGGGCACACTGGGGCACATTGCGGCTCAATGGGTTAATGGTTAATATGTTTTTTTCTGCATATTATCTAAAATTGAAACTGTGGCCATTGGTTTTATTGCATTTATCAAGATATTATTGAATATTGTGATAATTTCCTAGACGATAATCATGATACAATGTTTTAAATAGTCCTAGTCAATTTAAGCTTTAATTTAATTTTAGCTTTAAATTTTAAGCTCCCATATTCCTCAAGGTTTACACTTTAGGACTAACTGCTTTAGGTGGGTTCTACATTTGGTAGAGTCGCTCCCATTAGTTCATTTTCATAATCAACGAATCATTACTATCAACAATTTATTATCATTGAAATATAGTATTGAATAAATCTTACTTGCCAGACTAGCTACGAAAAATAGTACTGACTAAATCTAGGCAGACTACAAAATAGTGGATCGCACTTTGCAAACTTCGAAGTATTTCTTAGATTTTGCATTTTGAAAATTTTGCATTTCATTTGAAAATGGAAAAATGCAAAGCAAGTTGTAAAAATTCTATAACATGCCTTTCTACCAATGTGGAAAGTTTGTACAAGTAAAATTGTCTGGCATAAGACAGAATAAAATAATCTAATGTTAGACAGAGTAAAATAATAAAGCACGGTGCATTGTGGCACAAGGCAAGTATGCATCTTAATTAAAATGCAGTGACCATTTCAGAACGCTTATCATAAAGCACCAATATTTTCTCTTTCAATTAGGAGCTGATGAAAAGTGAATATATAAATGTCAATTTGGTAGTTATGTACGTTCAATATGCATGAGAGCTCATGCTATAATTTCTTCCCAATTGAAACTTTGCAAATTACAGGAGGAGTTTTTCATCCCATAATAATGAAATGCACAAGATGGTCTTCTGAGAAATATATTTAATAACTTTTATATATATATATTATATATATGTTTTGTTTTTATTTGATCTACTGTTTTACTGGTGTTGAGCACTCTAGTTCACTATGCACAAATTCAATACTGAATATATATATATATATATATATATATATATATATATATATATATATATATATATATATATATATATATATATATATATATATATATATATATATATATATATATATATATAAATAAAAATATGCAAAGTACGTGAATAGTTTAAGTCAGGTGCTTTTTTAGGAATTCCAAATCGATTTAATTCAGCCGACATCGTAGAGACACCTAAATTAACATTCAATTGTGCAATATTGCATAGGTGTCTTTGTAATAAAGTACTGTAATTTAACAAAACCACATAACTTACGTAAGTTGGAGCTTTCTGCGGCGTTAGAGCTGATTTCCACGAGGCTAAAATAGGAGAGAAAACACGTTTGTTTGTTGTCATATTTTTGCCCCATCAAGCTGCACGTATATTTTATGTAAATAATTATAAACCTGTCTTGTTTTTTAAGGCTAGGCAAAACATCCCAAAGCAGTCAAAATATTGCTGCAGCATGCTAGTTTTCAAAGGGAAGGCGCTCTTGAAACAAATCTAAAGATCTTTTACCAAGACTTAGCTGTGTTTCTCACGAATTAGCGGCATCCCAGGGGTGAAATTGAGCTGTCGCTGATCATAAAATGAAACAAAAACGTCTCCTCCTACACGGGGCGCCTTGCATTGAGATTAACAAACATTTCAGCGGAGAACAACCCGAAACCTATCGCTTTTTGTCGATAGTCAAACCTAGGTCACAGTTTATAGTATACTTTAGCGTATACAAGCATCAGAATGTCGAAAATGAAGGTCATTCCTGGCAAAACATTGGAATAATTCGTGAGTGATAATTCATGGTAGAAATGTAGTCAACCAAAAAATTCCAAAAAACTTTCATCTTCAATTTACAATTCAAAGTCACGCTAAGGTTTGAATGACATTATGTAACAAACACGTCACTTTAGTATTTATCTATAAAATTGTGAATATTGCCAGAAAATCGCTATCCAGAGCTATAAATTATCGAAGGTCGGAAAAGCCGTCAAGAAATTTAATAATAAGCCTCTCATCGCCACAAAACGCCGTTCAATTTCCTGTGATTGTAAAAGACTTTTTCGATGTTACATTCGCCCAGTTACAAGCCCACCAGAAAGCGGCCAGTTTATCGCTGGCCGATCTTTAAGTGTAGCAAGTAAAAATACAAAGTAGAATACCCAATACCTTGAAATTTAGCCATGTTTCGAGTCGTCGATTCGACTGTTTATGGTCGTCAAATTGATATTATAATACGATGATTTTGCCACAAATTTCGACAAAAAAGTACAACTAAGCCCTCCAAGTCATCCATAAACACCACCAGTTACAAAATCATCTTTAAATAGTCTAAAAATTCCTTTCTGAAACCATTTTCGAATGCATTTTTCCAATGTATAATAACATCATCAAATATCCCCCTTCGATTGCCTTTGACCACCGGCAAGGCTTCGGCTCTGCTCGGTTTTAAATCGGAATATGTCGTGGGCACGTCGTCGGATTTTTAAATTCGCACGTGAGCATAGCTAGCGCAATTTATTCAGTTGAGTCAGGGCGCTTGGTTGAGTGTTAATTACAGTAAAATGCCCTGGTTTCTGCCAGTGAAGTTATATATTTCTTTTAATTAATTTCATGTGTAAATTATTCCTGAATTTTTAAAGGCCTTAGTTCGGATTATATAGAGAATAAGCAATATTTATGGGAAACGTGACTGTGAGATAGTAAACAAAATTGAAGAACTAAAATGCCGAGTGGTAGACCTAATCGAATTGACCTAATAACGGGGGATGAGACGGAATAATGTTGGAGCTTAAAAATCCCACAGTCACGTCACATCTTGAAAGTATTCCTCATTCCATTGAACTAATGAACAGTATGATTTCGCCAACATTACGTGAAAGAATTCACGAAAATTCCACCAGACCACCACTCCCCCAATACTATAAATATCCATATAGATGCGAAGGTGAGCCAAAAGGTTAAACTAATATGTGGCAAATATAGATTTAATCCAGATGATAGGAAGTTGTGTCAATTATACTGATCGTACTAAAGCATGATGCATCAATTCATGATTATGAACATGTTCATTTTCTTGGGAAGAGTTTTCAATTTTTCGTAAATTTTTCTCAAGGTTAATATATCAAGCGGTTTTTGAAGTGTTCCTAAAGTCGGTTTTTCATTAGGCCACAGATTAAGAATATACTTTCTTAATCTGTGATTAGGCGGAATTTTGCGAGCGGAGCGGGAATTTTTCTTTTCCTTTTCTAATTGGTTCCACCTGAGAAATTACAGGACAAAGAAACTGAATCCGATCCGCGCGCAAAATTCCGCCCAAAGGCCGTTTTCCACTAGGCTGAATTTATCTTTGTCTCGTGATTTCTCGGGTGGAACTAATTAGAAAAAACAAAGAGAAATTCTGCTCTGCGCAGAAAATTCCACCTAGTGGAAAACGGCCACAATAGAAAACCGGCTTAAAATATTCTACCAATTATTCAGTTGGTCACACGAACCAATTCATTTGAGATGTGCAACTTCATGATTTTATCTTCTCTCAGCTCGGCATCGGTCACGTATTGCCTCTTTATGATTGGTCAATTGCGCAAAAGTGATTGGTGAATTCACACAGGAAGTTGTTCAAATTAACAAGGAAGTTATCAAATTTTCAAATATAAACTCAACAAATTATAGACAAATTTGGTAAACGTTTGTTTATAATATACCCAATTGGCAAATTCAAAACTTTAGATCACTCGCATGCCTAGGTCAGGGTGTCTCAAGTAGTGCGTGAAACAGTAAAAACTCCGTTGCTCTATAGTCAGTTGAACCGTTCAGGAAATTACACGGTTTGGGAAGCATTAATTACTGAAAAATCGCACGTTTGCCGAAATATTAGACAGATTTAGAAAAGACGACGCGACGTCTAAGACGACGTGAGGTTGCGCGAGAGAACTGGCTCGGCGACGCAATTTTCCGTCTCGTAAACCGCCAGGGTCACCAGTATTAACAATCAGCGTCACCATATTGTCAGTGTGCGTCACATCCGGTAAATATGAGTTCACCACACAAAGCACGCGTATTGCGCTGGCGTCACTGAGTAGTAATTTTGTATCGAGTATTGTTTGCCCGATTTCTCTTTATTAACTTTCGCCTTCAAATTAACATTGTTGACATCTCGAAATTCTGAAATCCGTTCATCCAAACTTCCGGCTGGTAGGTAGTGGCCCAACTCTAGTTCGGGGCTTCGCGATCGTGTTGTTTGTGTCTGAACTCTAGTTCGTGTTAACACGTTGGGATGAGTGTTTCGCGTGGCGAATATCTCATTTCATATTCACCGGATGTCACGTACACTGGAAGTGGTGACATCGATTTTTACTGGTGATCCTGGCAGTTTGCGAAACGGAAAATTGCGTCTGCGACGCCGTCGTGTTGTGAATATAATGCGATTTAGATTTGGCAAGACGAGTGCGTAAGCACGAGTGGTATTATAAATATTTCGCCAAACACAAGTCTGATTTTTCATTAATTAATACTTCTGGAATAAGTGTAATTTCGTATACACATTTGGCTAACGACGTAAAGTTGTTTACATCGTTGCTACCCACTTGTTATACAACTCTAATGGCAAACTCAGGGGCGCACATGAGGGAGGGGGGGGGGAGAGTTGTTACAGTTGAATCATCTTTTACGTGCATGTCGTGTTTGCACTTAGCTGAAAATGTTATGAAATAACTATGGCTCCCAACTTAGTCGGAACTGATTAGCTCCCCAAAATAAAACCTGTTCGGCTGCCACTGAACAAAAAGATCGGTCCCAGATCGTCTCTCCCTCCAAGTAATTTGTTGAATGTGCGCCCATGAGCAGACTAACACTGTTTCGCTGATAAGCTAATAAAACAAAGAGGGTATCATACTTTCTTAACGCTAAGAGATATAACAATGTCATACAAGCATTTCGTAAACTTATGGAACAGTTTCTGTGGCAGCTAAATATTAATGCTAATCCATAACTTCTGCTGTTGTTGTTGTTGTTGTTGTTGTTGTTGTTGTTGTTGTTGTTGTTGTTGTTGTTGTTGTTGTTGTTGTTGTTGTTGTTGTTGTTGTTGTTGTTGTTGTTGTTGTTGTTGTTGTTGTTGTTGTCGCCGTCGCCGTCGTCGTTGTCGTCGTTGTTGTTGTTGTTGTGTGATGTTGTTGTTGTTGCTGTTGCTGTTGTTGTTGTGGTTGTTGTTGTTGTTGTTGTTGTTGCTGTTGCTGTTGCTGTTGTGGTTGTGGTTGCTGTTGTGGTTGTGGTTGCTGTTGCTGTTGCTGTTGCTGTTGCTGTTGCTGTTGTTGTTGTTGTTGTTGTTGTTGTTGTTGTTGTTGTTGTTGTTGTTGTTGTTGTTGTTGTTGTTGTTGTTGTTGTTGTTGTTGTTGTTGTTGTTGTTGTTGTTGTTGTTGTTGCTGGTGCTGCTGCTGCAGTTTGTCAGCTAAATTTATGGCTAAGGCAGTCATGGTGCAGGTTGGGTTCCATGAACCAGCAGTAGGCCAAAGAGCACCTCCAGTGAGATATACATTTTCGTTTTCGACACCTCGGAATCGATAATCCATATCAACAGGCGATGACCCATCATCACCTATCCACATGGTGGATGCTGGGTGAACTAAAATGCGACGACGAATTTGGGTATCAGGGGGACGATCTTTTAGCCAGCATTCTTTTTGTGTAGAAGAATGTGGATCCTTCGAATGCCAGTACTCCAACTGACAAGGATCACCAGGGTCAGATAAGGCCAAACTTTCTAGAACTTCAAAAGTGGATTCCTCCATAGTATCCCATAGTTGATGGTCTGTGTCATTGAGCACGACTTGAAGGGTAGGAATGTTATTGTTAATAATTTTATCATTGCCAGAAACTTCACTGTTGAGACGAAACCAATTCTTTTCGTTGGCATGATCAAGCCCACCGATAGTTTTGCAAACAAAAATGATATGGTCGTTTTTTGATGTTAGTTGCTCTATCGAGGGTGCAGGTAACACATCTGGAAATTGGTTCAACGTATTTTGAATATCGCCCAGTGGTGTATCGTCTAGGAATGCTGAAAGTTGGATGTGAAACTGGCGTTTTGAATGCGGGCACAATCCAGGAATATGCATGGCTGCTACCTCAATTCTTCCGGAAAGTTTCTTTTCAAGATCGTGGTACACATTCCGGGGAAGACGCGCGAGAACGGAACTTCTAAAATGAGCGGTGTAACGGGTACCAATGCCATCAAGCTGAGGGAATGAATTGAGCATAAGAGTAGTTGAAGGGAGCACACCCATTGCCAGGATTAACTTGGCATTTCCAAGCTTGACATTTCCTTTGTTGGTCTCAAGAGCCACTGCTTTGCCATTTTCATGCACTATTTTCTTGACCACGCAACTAATTTTTATCTCCAGTGGCGCTTGCTCTTCTTTCTTAGTACACAATTTTTTGTCTAGTAACAAGTTGAGCAAAGGATCAGCAACTGAAGTCTTCTGGATGCGTCCACATCTGCAAATATAATGAGAGGGAACTCAGAGACTTCATTTGCGAGTACGCAATCGTCCTAACCGTTCCACTTACAGAGTTCGTACCAGTAAAAGCCACAGAATAGATAGATAGATAAATTTTTATTAAGTTAATGACAATTGATCATAAAATTCATAATTATTTTACACTATAAATAAGAAATTTACTACATTTTCTAAATTATAAATTTTAAAAAATCATTAATATATATAATTCATAAGGAAAAGACAAAGAAAAATCATAAGCGCGTCGTATCTTTATAAGTGATATCTTTATAAGGGAATCCCTTTGATTTGCATAAACTTCAAAAACTCATTAATAATTCATAAAGCAATTATCCAATCTTGAGTAAGAAATTAGTCACTTGCATACGTCTTTATACCAGCTAAAGAACACTTTAACAAAAGACCATTGTTATGCAAACTATATAAAGATTTTTATATAAAGATTTTTATATAAAGATTTGACTTATTATGCAAACGTTTTTGAAGCCATTTAAAAACTCGCAGGTCGTGTTTTATTAGGTCTAAAGCCACTCGCGCTGCGCGCTCGTGCAGTGGCGCCGTGGGACCCATGTTTTTGGGATGGCCAAGGGCAGTACTTTTCCGACAAACCGGAAAATAGTTTCCGACAGAAACGTCGCGAAAATTTTTTTAACTGAAATTTTTTTGGGCGACCTCCCCCTTTCGGTCAGTGTACCATTTTAGGGGTCAAAAAATTTTTCCGGACATACCAAAATTTTTCGTTACATCTTAAAATTTTTCCGGACATTACCAATTCTCTCCATTTATCCAAAATTTTCCGAATATACCAACGTCGGAAACTTTGACAATTTCCGACAACGTTGACAATT